>JANDKJ010000638.1:0-217453 GCA_028551335.1 Armillaria sp. CMW 4456 | reverse complement strand
TCATCAACATACCACGAGCCTCTACCAGCACCGTCACCCCGAACCCACATCCCACTACCACTGACCCTGGTAATGGGCAAGGATCCATTCCCCCTACCAGCGAGCTGACCTCCGACCCCGGGAGCCCACGATTCATGGGGGACCCCACCAAGGGGCTCTTCCTCGGGTTCCCTTCGACCAGGGTCGACCTCACTGACACCAAGTAAGCTGGAACAGCCAAGGTGGGATATAGTAGAAATGTATATACAGAATGCCCAGACTAGCATGATAGCAGACTTACCTATACCCCAAACGGCAGAAGAAACGTGGGGAGCATACCTCGATATAACCATAGCTGAATACCAGCGCTTAAAGAAGTACAACAACTTCCAGTTGGTTGGCATGCAAACCACGTTCCGAGATCAAGAGATCATGATGCGAAACCTAATCAACTGGGCCAAGGAACAAGCCTCGGCCTACATTAATCAACAAATGGCCATCCCTTTTCGGATCACTCTCAATGCCGTGGCAGGGCCAGAAGCCATGGGACCCTTGACCACCCAACCCTCTGCCCAGCCCCGAATAGATCCGAAGCCAAAGATCAAAAACCCACACCACCATCCCAAGGATCGATAGGCGAATGGGAGCACGACCAAATCAACCAGGCAGCCATAAAGAAGGCACAAGAAGACCTACACATTGCACTAGCCAATGCCACCAAAACCCACCCCACCCCAGGATGGGTACTGGGTGACACCCCTGGCGGTTCCCCCCACCCATCGGCCTGAGACGAGCTAGCCTCTCTCCAGGGACCTCCTGGGGGACCGCCCGACTGGCCATCTGACAACCCCACCCCCGAGATGGTGGCCGGCGACCTCCAACTAAACGTCAAACCCACCCTCATCAAGGAGCCAGATCCCTTCAAGGGTGAGTCAGATGACCTCCGACACTTTATCAACGATTGCAAACTATATTTCCAGACCTTCCTCGGCTTCTTTGCCGATGGAAACAAAATCATTTTCGCCATCTCCCACATGGCCAGTCACGCCAAGAACTGGTGGGTCAGCATTCAGGAACAACTATACTCCCACTCCCACCTCCACCACCGATTTCCCAGGTGGCTCGACTTTAAAGCCGCCCTCAAGACCCAGTTTGGTGATCCTGCCATGATAGAAAAGCATCACCGAGCCATGACAGAACTCCAGTGGAATGTTGGTGTGGAAACGGTGGTGGAATATTTTCAGAAGCTGGAAGATCTCGGAAGGAAAGCCAAGCTTATCCATGACATAGGGGAGCGTGGGCAGATGACGATGGCATTAAAGATAGGAGTACCCCGGACGGTCCGAAACAAGATCACCAACATGGGCATCTTGATACCGGATGGGTACTATGATTGGAGGAAGCGCATTATCAAGGGAGATGAGTCTCGCCAGTGCTCAAAGGTCGTCGACAATATGATCGCTCGCCCTGCTAGGCTGACCCCATCTACAACTGGACACACCCCAGCAACGACACCCGCAACCACCGACAAGCAGACCAGGATGGGAACGACTTACGGTGGCAGAGGACAACCGATGGACATAGACCGGCTGAAGGCCCAGAACACTGGGCTCTGCTATAATTGCAACGAGAAGGGGCACTTCGCTCGTGACTGCCCAAAACCAAAGAAACCTTATCAGCGACTGCCATGCTCTAAAGCACAGATCCAGGCCACTATCGAGCGACTCGAAAACGAATATTCCACTGTGGAGGAGAAAATGCCCCCCACTAGTGACATTGAGGTAAAAGACTAGGCCGACGAGCAAGCGATTCCACCTGGTCAGCCATGGACGAAATTAGTTCTAGTACATCATCATCTACTTGTAGTAGTACTTATGCCACACCTGTAGTATCTGAGCATTCGAATATACCCCATTCAACTCAAACAACCAAGAACTTAAAGGAATCACAGAAGGGGCAATTGCAGCCGAAGCTGAAGAAGCATGCCGTGACCGTCATGGGGACCATACAAACACCGTCAGCAGAGGCAGAGCCATCCCCCTTCCAGGGCGCAGCTAAGGTGACCCCAACCATGGCAGAAGAGTTAGCATGGGAGCCCTCTCCACTGGTCACAAGTGTCCCAGCGAGCAAGAACAAGACCGCTACCACGACTAGTGAAGGGGGCCGAATGGGGGCCTGCACGCCCCATACAACCTCCACTTCCTGAGTACGAATTCCATCACCACACTTCCCCTACCGCGTTGACCAGGACAGCCATTGGACGATGCAGCCCTGGGACTGATGCACCGGTAACATCATAGGACTCATGAGTGACGACCATCCTCCCGAGCCAGAAGCCTCCCTGAAATACCCACATGATCCGACGGAGTGGCTCAAACCTTGGAGCGCTGAGTGGACCTGGCAAAACCTCTATGCCTCACTCCCGGCAGCCAAGGGCACCCTCTTTAGCTGGATCCACAAAACTCAACAACGGGAGGTAACCGATGACCTTGTCCAACAACTTCGAAAGTCAAACAGGTCGACCGCGCTCGAGTGGCTGGAAGAGCTCAAAGGCCCCTGACAATACATCCATGCCACTCAATCACACAGCAAGGACCTTGTGACGCCGGTACAGTTGGAGACCCTAGAAAAGCCACAGACCTTACAAGCTACCGCCCTTGTCGACAGCAGGTGTACAGGAAGTTCGATCAACCAAGCCTTCGTCGACAAACACCAGCTAATCACCCAGCCCACCGCACACCTGATCCCCGTCTTCAATGCCAATGGGACTCGAAACTGTGCCGGGGAGATCACCGCATATGTGGAACTCCATTTAAGGATCAGCGATTATGCCAAGCGCATCGACCTAGCAGTAACCGACTTGGGAGACAAGGACTTGTTCCTTGGCCACGATTGGCTAAGATGCCATAACCCCTTAATAGACTGGGGATCGGGATGTATTACATTTGGCCGATGCTGCTGCAACTGCCTAGCCTTCACACTACCCGATGCTGACGAAGACCATTGGGATGAGGAGTTGGAGGATGGAGACACCATCCTGGCGGTAGAAATGATGGAGGAGATACGATTGCATGCCCACATTGCCAACAACCTGGCAGCAAAGGCCCATGAATCAAAGCTGGAGCAGACATTCGAGCAGCTAGTTCCCAAGTGGTGTTGAGATTTCCGTGACCTATTCTCGAAGGACAACTTCGACGAGCTACCACCCCGAAAACCTTGGGACCATGCTATCGAGCTCACACCTAATGCGAAATCCACTCTCGACTGTAAAATCTACCCTCTCTCCCCCAAGGAACAGAAGGAGCTTGATGACTTCCTAGATGAGAACCTCCACACAGGGAGGATTCACCCCAGTAAACCGCCTATGGCCTCCCTATTTTTCTTCATCAAAAAGAAGGATGGGAGACTCCGGCCTGTGCAGGACTATTGAAAGCTTAACGAGATGACCATTAAGAACTGATATCCCTTACCGCTGATGAGCCTCAGGGCTCTGTACGCTCCAATTTCGCGGATTTATCCCTCCAGCGGCCTTTCACCAAACCAAACATTCCACACAAGCCCATATATACTTTATTGGGGTTTTCCGACGTTCTCTGACCTTAACGACTTAATGTCGAGGCGACGCAGCTAATTTCGACATATCTCCTCGGTTTTAAACCAGCTTAAACCATTAGAGGTAATAGGGTGCAATACCGACATCAGCGGCATTAGCACATCAAGTCGCATAGGCGCAGTCATGAGCACGGACCGGTAATATTGACGGCCCGGCCTTATAGGAGCTCAGCAACAGCAATTTGTCGATTCCGCAGCAAGTACACCCAGTGGGGACTTAGGGCTAGTGATTGGTTATTGCTGTATAACCACAGGACTTAGATGCACACGCTACCTAAAGGGTACTCATCCCTTTTCGGCATTATCCGCAGCATAAAGACAACGAATGTGGAATGGTTCTAATGCCGGAGCAAGAAAATTTAAGACGACGACATGAAAAAGGCGACGTTCATGACCTGCTGTATAGTCAGAAGGTCAGAAACACATATGCTAACGCATAGCCCTTCAGATATACCACAAGGACGCCATTTTATTTATATCTTACTATATAAACACGGTAATTTCATACTGTACACTGGTTACTCTCTCTATTCCGTTACCCCACATACACACATCGACTCGTTTTACCTCAGTAACTCACCCAGCTTCAACAATACCGATAGTACACATTTAATAGCAATTTCATTCACCACAAAGCCGAGCTTGACGTAGTTAAAGCCGAGACGCTTCACCATCATCCATCGACTTAAAACCTTGACTCTCGTCATTGTTTTACTTCATTACTGGCATTTGCTCAGTGTTAGTAAGTGATAACCGTGCAGTACTCACCTCTTTTAGTTTTATAGGAAAGAATTAGCTTCAATTTCACAAGATCAGATTAGTTTTAACAGTTTCAATTTCACAAGACATTAGCGAACCCATTTGGGTGTCAAGAGCAGACAAATAGTATTGGATAGTTATAGGGCAGCTCTATTGTGAGCGTTGCAAGGATAGGTTTTGAACAGATTTAGTATTGACAGATTGACAGATATAGGGCAGCTCTATTGTGAGCTTCGCAGGAAATAGTATTGACCAGTTATAGGAATTGATTTGACAAGAGATAGGACCAGACAAAGGAAACAAAGTATAGTTTGACAGAGATTGACAATTTATAGGAATTAGGACAAACAGAATCGTCACAGATAAAGCTGAGACATAAACAGATAAAGCTGAGGAGACCAGAAATAAAGACAAGACCCGCTATTGCACCGCCATAGCCACAGAAACATCGACACAGACCCATACCAAGACGATTAGGAGCTCATTTAATACTGACATAATACCGCCAGACGTTTTACACATCCCAGTTTCTTTCCCATCCAGTTTCCCAGTTTTATGGCACACACCAGACCAGATAACAGAGACCAAAGGCGACTCAGAGCGTCGGAATCTGTAGTAACTTCTCACGAGACTAGAGAGAAGTCCCCAACCAAAGACGACAAGCCAGTCAACATAGGACAGCCTGATTCGTCCAGTACCAAATACATATAGTGTTTTGCTGGTGGAATCGACACAAGTACGGAGGTACTCAGAAAGCTCGCGCACAAACAAACAACACACCCGAGAAGTGACTTACGAACAAAACTAGTTGTTCTGTAATACCGACACAAGGCCAAGACACCACTATTTCCATTTTGGTTCTTCGCACGGCGATATTCCAGAAGTATCCAACAACTATTCACCAGTTTACGTTCGGAGATCACTAAACCATCTGACCACCTCATCACTGCTTATCTTGGAACTCATGGACAAGTTGAAAGGGGCCAAATACTTCACTAAACTCGACGTATGATGGGGGTACAATAATGTGTGAATTAAGGAAGGGGACAAATGGAAGGCGGCTTTCTGCACAAATCAGGGACTGTTCGAACTGACAGTCATGTTCTTTGGATTAACCAACTCGCCGGCCATCTTCCAGTGGATGATGAACGACATATTCAAGGATCTCATCACCACTGGTAAGGTCACCATCTACCTTGATGACATCCTGATCATGTCAAAGGATCGAGCCGAACACTGACGACTCATACACCGAGTCCTAGCCACCCTTCGACAACACAAACTATACCTCAAGGCTGAGAAGTGCAAGTTCGAGATGCTCGAAACGGAATACTTGGGAGTGATTATAAGTGAAGGGTCGATAAGGATGGATGAGGTAAAGACCTGGGGGGTAACGGAATGGCCAACACTGACAAAGAAGAAGGAATTGCAATCCTTCCTTGGGTTCACTAATTTCTATCAGCGATTTGTTAAAGACTATAGCAAGGTGGTGCGGCCAATGACAAAGTTGACAGGGAAGGAACCATAGGTGTGGGGGGCAGCGCAACAGCAGGCGTTCAAAGAGTTGAAACAATGGTTGATGCAGGACATCATCCTGGCTATACCTACTGACGAAAGGAAGTTCCAAATGGAGGCAGACTCCAGCGATGGAGTGATTGGGACAGTACTCTCACAACAACAAGGAACGACATGGAGACCAGTTGCCTTCCTTTCAAAGGTGCTATCAGTTACTGAGCGGAACTATGAGATTTACGATAAAGAACTTCTTGCCATCATGCTCACACTCACAGAATGGAGGCACTACCTCATGGGCGCTGTGCAGACCTTTGAGATTTGGTCAGACCACCAGAATCTGCAATACTTCTGCCAACCACAAAAACTTAACCAGCGGCAAGCCAGATGGGTCACCAAACTTGGTGAGTACCACTTCACACTCCACCATAAACCAGGCATAGCAAATCAAAAGGCAGACCTCCTGAGTCGACGCGCGGACTATGAACAGGGAGCTGACAACAATCAAGAAACCGTTGTCCTCCCTGAACCACTCTTCTTCCATGCCCTCACCATGCTGAATGAAGGGGACATCAAGGGAAAGATACGAGAAGCAACAAAGAAGAAGATGACGTGGGACACGGGGATCACAGAGTCGCTATCCCACGAACGAGGGATCACTGAGCAAAATGGCCTGCTCGAGTACAATGGCAGGCTATATGTGCCAAGGGACCCCTCCCTTCGGGGAGAGTTGATTTCATACCACCATGATCACATCACCGCAGGCCACCCAGGAATCGCCAAAACCAAGGAACTCATCCAACGTGACTACTGGTGGCCCAAGCTCGGAAGCGATATCAAAAAATACGTTAAGAGATGCGAAGTCTGCCAGCGCACGAAGACAATCACACAGGCCAGACCGATGCCCCTACATCCAAACGAGATCCCTGAGGGCCCTTGGACACACATCAGCGTCAACATGATCACTGGCCTACCTGAATAGCTGGCCATGATGCCATCCTCCTCCTCATCGACTGATTCTCGAAAGAAATTATCCCAGTGGCATGCCACATGACACTATCATCGGAAGGATGGGCCAAGATACTCCGAGACCACATCTATGCCTGACACGGAATGCCCCAGAAGATCATCAGCGACCGAGGACCTCAATTCATTTCAAAATTCATTAATGACCTCTATCACCTCCTCGATATCTGCGGCAACCCGTCCACAGCCTACCACCCGCAGACTGATGGACAGACAGAATGAGCGAACCAGGAGGTGGAAAAATACCTACGTCTCTTCATCAACCATCGACAAAATGACTGGCCAGAGTGGCTGCCGCTCGCAGCGTTCCAACACAATAACTGCATACATTCTGCGACCAGGAAAAGCCCCTTCTTTGTGAACCATGGCATCCACCCACGAGTCACCATCACCAACACCCGCCAATCACAAAAAATCCCCGCTGCAAATGACTTCACGAAAACCATGACAAAAATACACGAGGAGACAAGGACCGCACTCGAGAAGGCAGCTAGTAAGATGAAGACCCAGTACGATGCATGCAAACGAGAGGCACGAGACTACCATGTAGGGGATAAGGTATGGCTCGACACGACCAACCTTCATTTGCCACGACCCAAGAAGAAGCTGGACGATAAACGAGTTGGACCATTTCCAATACTCACAAAGATTGGAGCGTTGGCGTACAAACTAAAACTGCCAGCGACATGGCGAATCCACCCAGTCTTCAATGAAGCACTACTTACACCATACATCGCACCCACGTTCCCTTCCCAAAGCAAGCAACCACCACCACCTCCGGAAATCATTAATGACAAGGAAGAATATGAAGTGGAAGCAATTGTTGACAGCCGCACCCAACGAGTATGAGGAAAGAAGAACCAACCATCATGAACGGTCACCGACTACCTCGTCAAGTGGAAAGGCTATGGGGACGAAGAAAATCAATGGGTATGAGAAGACCTGCTCAGTAACGCACAAGAGTCGATCGATGACTTCCTAAATCGTAACCAGGAGGTAGGGTTAGTGGCAGTCGGGATGACTGCCTTAATGAGGGGGTAATGTTACGATTTTTACCCCTATTTCAATCCTAACCCCAGTTATCATCACGTTACCACACCAATCGAACCCTTCGTCTCACGCTATCTGCAAATTGGCACTTAACTCCACTCACTTGTCTCGCCTGACTCCTCTTCTCGCTCGTCACCCACCCTATTCAGGCTTCTCACTTGTATTTACCATTCATTATCTCTACCTGTTCACACCAGCTGCTTCTCGTTGGACAAACACCGGCACCATACAATGTACAATAGTAGCATATGGACCATGTATTTAAGTAGGATGCTCGCACTGGTAGAAACCAGCTTCGAGCTAAGTTATAAAATACCAACTTACACTTGATACTCACACTCCTCAAAAGCTAAGCACTAAGGACTTAGCCTCGGCCTCATGCTAGCACACAACTTCACTGGGAATACTCGAACGCAAAGTAGCCAGTTGTTTGTTGTTGTTAGAGTCATGTGAAGTTTGGGTCTAACACTATGTCGCACCAACATTCCCATCTCAAGCAACTACACCACCACCACCACCAGACATCATAAACGATGAAGAGGAGTACGAGGTAGAAGCAGTCATTGACAGCAGACAAAGATGGGTCAGGGGGAGAAAAAACCAGCCGTCCTGGCTAGTAACGGACTACCTAGTCAAATGGAAGGGCTATTCCGACAAAGAGAACCAATGGGTAAGGGAAGACCTACTCGAACATGCAACCGACACAATCGTGGACTTCCTAAAATTGCAACAATGTCTAGTTGGCCAGCAGTTGGGATGACTGCCTTAATGAGGGGGTAATGTCACGATTTTAACCCCTATCAACATCACAAGACTAGCCCCACAACTTAGCTGCCCAATCATCGCCTCGCTCATCCACTCACTTAACCCCGTTCGATTCTCTCCCTATCTTCGCCCAGTTTAGGACTCTCTTTGAATGTACCATTATGACTTGCTCAGCTGATGCCCCAGACTCTTCTCGCTGGCCAAACACCGGCACCTAAATATTGTACAACAGTAGCATATGGTCTGTGTATTTAAGTAGTGCAGCTCGCACTGGTAAAACCCCAGCCTCGAGCTAAGTTAATTCATACCAACTTACTCGAAACTCACACATTCCGCTAAAGGCCAAGGGACTAAAACCTTGGGCTTGACTTCATGCTAGCAAGTGGCACACCGGGAATACTCAAATGCGAAGTAACCGGTTGTTTGTCATTGTTAGAAGTCACTTGAAGGTTGGGTCTAACAGCAATATTCCAGAATTATCTGACAACTATTCAACTGTTTATGTTCAAAGCTGACTAAAGCATCTGACCACCTCATCAGTGTGCTTGGGATGACCATGGAATTCAATGAGGATGCCAGAACAATATTGTTGTGCTAGAAAAACTTGATCATGAAGGCACTGAAGACATTTGGGATGAGTGATTGCAAACCAAAGGCAATGCTATTACCAGTTGGCAGTCTCATGAATCTAGAAACACAACTGCAACCAATACCAGACACTGACAGGGAATTCATGAGAGATAAGAACTACCATAGGGTACTCAGATCATTGAATCACATTGCAAATGGCACATGACCAGACATAGCATTTTCTACTAACTATCTCCAGTGATATACATCAGATCCTAGACCAATACACTGGAACTGAGCAATGCATGTACTAGCATACCTTAAAGGAACCATCAATTACCACATCACATATCACCAAGGAAATTCAGAAGATGATGACCTAACTCTAGTCAGATATGTCAACTTATCACATAGTGATGACCAGACCTCAGAGAAATCAACCATAGGATATATATTCACCATGGCTGGGGAACTGGTATCATAGAGCTCTAGATCCCAGAAATGCATTGCACTATCAACCACTGGGGCTGAATATGTTGTGACAGTACATGGTGGATGCCAATCTCTTTGGATAGGATCATTTCTAGACAAACTCAAGCTGTCAAAAGATCAACCTTATCCTCTTAACTGTGACAACAACTCTATAATAAACCTTACCCAGAGCATGAAAGGACATGGAAAGTCAAAACATTTTGCAATGGACTATCATTGGATATGCAACAGTGTACAGCTAGGAGAGATCAATGTCCACTACATCATGTCCAAAGAAAACCTAGCCAATATCTTTATGAAAATCATTCTGAAGCTGCATGCTATCAAACTCCTGAGGAAGATTAGGATGATGGGATTTTAGGAATATAGGTATGAGATTAGGAGGAGTGTTGGAGGTTCATCCCAACCCATCATAAGTGTTTTCTTATTTCTATTTACAGACTACTTCCCCTATATAGTATATGCATCTCCATTTTTGCCCATCTGCACCTCAGTTGGTTACCACTACATTGTGTGTCTAACTGAGATTACCTTTAGCTAACAATGCCATATTTCCTTAATACTTATCACTCTAATCTCAAGACAATTGGGTGCTGCCCTTGCAAGCTCAGACTGCACTCAATGTCCAATGTCCACAGTCCAATCCGGACCGCCCGACTACACGCCGGGCCGATCTGAATGATAGGTATTTGATGTGTATAAAAAGTGTTGCCGGCATTCATCCCGGCTTTCCTTTCGACTTTGACTTTGACCGCACTGAACGGCATTTTTTGAAGTCATAGCGATTGCACATCAACCGGGATATGTCGACATACAACCCCTTGGGTATGTCGTTCAACCCCTTCAATCTTTGACACCGACTCGCCGTCTGACATGTCAGTAGAATACCCGTACGCGACCGGCGAGGAATATCGAGTGCAAAATCGTCTTCGATTACCTGAAGGCAAGGTCTTCCTTCATACCCTCTACCCACCCCATTCCAACTGTGTTTTTCTAGGTTACCTCGACCAATATGGCGCATCGACGTCTCATCCCGGCAAGTCTGTTGCTACCAGTACGTTGCAGTGGCTCATTGTAGCTACCTCGACTCACGCTCCTGCTAGTCCCCCTCCACCTTCCCTTCCTCAACACAGCCCAACCCGTCTACGACAGTACGTCTCTTCTCCAGTTTCGCAGATCAGCTGTCTCATCACAAGATACAGAGCCCTCTTCTTGGCCCCCAATATCCGCCGTTTCGCCCTTCTTCTCTCCTGACTCATCGGGAGCTTGGTCTTCTTTCGAGACACTCTCCACAGAGATAACCCCAGATCGTGAGTGTAGCTCCTTATTTCATATATGCGTACCCCTCTTCTAATGGCAAACATTGTGCCAGTGCTCTTCTCTTCGCCTTCAGCATTAGGAGGTGACTGCCCGAACGTGTTTGATATTCACTTCGGACGTTCTCTCCATCAGCAACAACAACAACAACAAAAGCAGCGCGAACCCGAATCCCAGCCTCCACCTCGTTTTCCTGAACAGTTTTCCTCTCCTCTACTCCGGGCTCCACCGAGCATCATCAACAACTCTAATATCATCGTCAAGTCTTCTCCAAATCTATCTTCTCAGGACAACGCTTCCCCACGCCGCCGCCACCCATGCCTCATCCCCGGATGCCAGAGGCGTTTCACTAGCCAGTACACGCTCAAAGTACATATGCAGGCACACAAACCTAAGCCTCGTGTATCCTTTGTCTGCACGCTCGGTTGCGGGGAGCGGTTCTCTAGGCAACACGATCGGCTTAGACACGAAGTGGCGAAGCACAACAAGGTTTGCGAGTTTTCGTGCGAGGCATGTGGGCGGTTTTTCTCCATGGCCAAGACGCTGGGCAATCATAAGTGCCCGTCTGCCCAAGGTGGGACAAGATGGGTGAATAATTAGCGAGACGCTTCTCTTCTTCTTGTGTATTTTTACTTTGTGTGTTTTTTTTCGGGTGCGCATAAAACCAATTCTGTGCTCGCCTCGCAGTTTGTACATTCCGTGATGAGGTGGGTGTCATTATGTAGTCTAATATGATACTTTTTTTTTACTTGCTTCCCCTCATCCTCTTCTTCTGATCTAAGATAGCCTTTCTCAGACGTATCGCCTTGGGGGTAACCTCTACAAGTTCATCATCAGCCATATACGCTATACTCTCCTCGAGGGACATGATTCTCGGACTCGCAATCACCAGCTTCTCGTCCGCGCCTGCCGCTCGAATGTTCGTGAGCTTCTTCTTCTCGCATGGGTTCACATAAAGATCCGATCCCCTCGAACATTCGCCAATGACCATTCCCGGATAGACGTCTGTCGTCGGGTGGATGAACATGAGTCCGCGAGCTTGGAGGGGCACGATGGCGTAGGCAGAGGACTCGCCCAAGGACATGGAGATAAGAGAGCCATTGCGTCCCGTGTCAATGGGGCCCTTGTACGGCATGTAGCCTAAGAATATATGGTTCAGCGTACTGTATACACGTTATTCAGCTATACAAATGACAGAAAACGGTAATGCTTACCCCTCCCCATGGACATCATTTTTGAATTCTCCAGCCATATAGCCAAGTAGACCACGAGCAGGAACCTCCATCTCTATCCGCATGAACCCAGGTTCTGCCGGCTCGTAGTTCTTCATCTCACCTTTACGCATCGTGAGTTTCTGTATGACTGTACCGGCCCATTCTTCTTTGACTATTATAACACAATCCTCAATAGGCTCGAGCTTCTGCCCGGGATTATCAGGATCAGGAATCATGACAGCTTTCGGTGGGCCAATCGTAAACTCGAAACCTTCGCGGCGAAGAGTCTCAAAGAGGACGCCCAGGTGTAAAACGCCGCGACCACGCAGTTCCAGAGACTCGGATGTTGCTCCGGGTAGCACGCGTAGAGCAACGTTCGTCTCTGCCTCACGGAGTAGTCGTTCACGAATAACCTGACTGGTCAGCTTGCTGCCCTCCCTACCAGCGTAGGGACTATCATTAGGGTAGATACGGACGGAGATTGTGGGTGGGTCGATGGGGGTCGTCTGCAGAGGTTTCACGTCCTCTCCTGGGCTAACCAAACTGACGTTGACGCCACCGATGCCAAGCTGAATCTTGATACCAGCAATAGACACGATCTCGCCTGCGGCGGCTTCCTCGCGTTCTACCCTCTCCAGGCCAGCACGAGAAAAGATCTTTTTGACTTTCCCGTCTCCGACTTTATTACCTTCTGCATCGAGCGCCCAAAGAGTGTCGCCTATGCGCAGCTGACCTGACTGTATACGCCCTAGGTAGAGCATCCCAACGTACGAATCACTCTCTATCTGAACGGTGAGCATGGAAAAGGGAGCATCGGGTGAGAGATGTGTGGGGGGCGGGACCTGGGAGAGGATCAAATCAAAGAGCGGTTGCATGCTGCCGTCCATCGGGACTGGTGGGGGCTGGTCAAAGGTGGCCCAGCCTTCTTTTGCAGAGGCGTACACGACGGGGTAGTCCATCTGGTCGTCGGTAGCACCAAGGGTCGCGAAGAGATCGAATAAGTCGCTCTCCACCTGAGCGGGGCGACTAGTGGGCCGGTCAGCCTTGTTAAGAACTACCAGCGACCTAGACGAGTCAGATAGAGTAATGAGAGAAAAAGGATGGAAAGACAGACTTGAGTCCTCTTGCTAGTGCCTTGCCCAACACGAACCGCGTCTGGGTCATCGGACCCTCGGTAGCATCAACGACGAGAGCCACAGCATCCACCATACTGAGAACACGCTCGACTTCCCCTCCAAAATCCGCGTGACCGGGCGTGTCGACGATATTGATGAGGTTGTCGCGGTATTTGATGCTAGTGCACTTTGAGAGAATGGTGA
Organism: Armillaria sp. CMW 4456; assembly: GCA_028551335.1. NCBI lineage: Eukaryota > Fungi > Basidiomycota > Agaricomycetes > Agaricales > Physalacriaceae > Armillaria > Armillaria sp. CMW 4456. The sequence continues at coordinate 203,838 of JANDKJ010000638.1, read as the reverse complement.
TACCGCGTTCTTTTTCGAGATCATTCGAGTCCATGACGCGATCCGTGGGTGGTTCGTTGGCGCCTGTGGTGGAGGTACCGGACTGGCGGAGGAGTTGGTCGACGAGTGTGGTTTTGCCATGGTCGACTGAAGAACAGGTCAAGGTCAAGGGAGAGTTTGCGAAAGAGTGAATGCAAGTACCGTGTGCTATGATGGCGATGTTCCGTATGTTTTCTGTGGCATAGTTGCGACGAAAGAGAGGCCTTGCGATTCTGGGCAATCGCAGAAAGGCATTTCGAAGCATCAGTGCAAGTGACGAGCAAAAGATTAGTCAGCATCTTGAACTTGAACCGGGACTCGATGGTAACTATTAGTTATCGGTAACTTGAAGACACGGCAGTCAGTCGCTGTTTGGTCTTGACTTGGATGTTAGTTTATTTCTGAATGGTTTGCAGTATATACGTGGAACTTCCATGCTAAGGAGCCTCCATCTGCCGCGGATGTACATTGTTTTTTGTTATTGAGTTGAGCCCCACGATGCTAGGACAACTAGAAGCATCTGTAACCACGAATGAGCGCTGGCCCCTGCGTTTCCTCCGTTGTCTATGAGCCTTTTTGGCGAAGTACGCGAGTACAATCTTCTTCCACGCGAAAATGGAGTCTCGAAGCGCAAAAAAACCGAAGGTATTCGCACTTGACGTCCCGATCTTCAAGGTGACTTTAGACCAACACACACTAGCTATTGTCTAATTCCTCCGTTTAATACATTTGTGCATCCTGCGAGCAATGTCCCTTATACGACAGTCGCAAATGTTGCATACATTATCCGCAGCAACGTTGCATGGGCTTTGTATTGGAAGAGGTCATGGGGGACACGAGAAGACAATGCTCGTGAATGATGAACGGGGAATGATCCACCAACTTTGCAAAGGAAGGTCAGGAGAGTACACTATGAGTATTCATCTCGGAAACAATGCTCAGCGCGTGCTATCCACGGCCCATTTCGTCAGCTTGAGAGGTACTATGCCGACCACCACCGACGAGTCCACAGGAAAGGATAAGTGGCTGAATGCTGGGACCATGTCTGAAATGTGACGCTTTGACTGATTAGCTTGGGTCTGCAAGGATGCCTTTTCATGATTAAAGAGGAGCGGGCATTTCTCAATACACGAACGTAACACCAAATGGTCTCTGCGAACAGCTATCTCAAAGGTTCCAATCCCAATCTTTTCAACTGATCGAATCAGTCCACAAAACATCGCCGTCATTCGGAAAAAAAGTTTAAAGACACAAAAAACTAACTACGCCTCACATATTCGACAACACCCACATCGCCCCCGCACCCATCCCAGTAGCCGCCATGACCGTAAAGACCGTCCCCGCAGCCGAGAGGTGCAGCCCAACGGGGCCATCCCAGTTCTCCGGGAGCGTCAGCGCCGTCTGAGGGGCGAGCAAGGTGATATTCGCAGCAGCGCACGCACCGGAATACGCTGAAAGGCATGAATGAATAGGGGGTATTATGTAGACGAAGGGGGGATTTGCGCACCTGCCAACAAGGGCTGACTCCCCGCGCGAGGATCACTGCGGGGGACATTGGCAGCGATCTGGGCGGTGTAGATGCACTGCTCGCAGTCCCGGAGGGCAGAGACAGTGGCGTTAGCACACAGACAAGACGAGGCGGGGTCCGGGGTCCCGTCAGGAGAGGGAGTCGCGGGCTGGGAAGAACTGGTACAGGTGGCAATCACACTGTTCGCATTGTCGCAGGTGCCTTGACAAGAGCTGATAGTGCTGGGGAAGGAAAAGTTGAGCAGCTGGGATGGGGGCAGGCTAGCCAGAGCCGGCGTCAGTGTTACGTTGAAGCTGAAAGCGAAAACTGTAAATAGAATTGGAAATTGGGGGGGAATTCGTCAGGGTCGGGTGTGTACGTACCTCGACTGGCGAGGAAGAGGGATAAGAGAATGGAGAGCATTTGCGAAAAAAGCTTGAACCAGCAAGGACGGGGATGAAAGCTTGGACCTGCAAGGGGAACGACGAAGATGGAGAGAAAAGATGGAGCGGCAACGGTCGTCAAAGGGGGGAGCAGTACACGTGATTGGCGCGTAAACACAGACAAACGTGCTATCAGGGGTCCTTTTGGTTGATTGCACTCAACACCGAAACGCGATCATGGCGCCGTTCTCCGGGTCTCTTCAACCCAAGAAGAAAGCCGACTTGCAACACATAGCAACCTCCCTTGGTATCAGTGACGCTGGCACCAAAGATGAACTACAGGTCAGCCCCCAAGTCCTTGTAGTTGAAATGCGACTGAATACGCCCCCGCCCTTTAGGTGCGTATCAAGAAACACCTAGACAACAACCAAGAGATGCTCGAAGGTGACCCGCAGTATGCTGGTCTGTATGGTATACGGAGTCGGGGAGGGGCGGTTGCTAGGAAGCCAAGTCTGCAACCTCAGCTCCCTAGGTGAGCTTGAAAAGGCCCAAAAGCGCATTTCTCACCGCGTCGAGTAGTTCCCGTCTGGCCCCGCCCAAGGAAATGACACCGCCTCGGGTGGTGGTGCCTCTGGATCCCATAGTTGAGACGCCGGAACAGGGAGAAGTGTCCATGATGCTCAAAGCGATGACGCCTTTTATAAAGCCTGCCTCGACGCCAAGTACCCCACCTCCGCTTCCAACCAGCACCGGGTCGATATCCACTGTCGTCACGGCGTATAAAGGGGCAGTGGTCCGCAGAGTAGAAAAAGTAAAGACCGCAGACACCTTCGTCAAGACCCGGTCCTGGATGTCCAACTCTGCGCACATATGGCTTCTGAGCGCGTTAATCGAGTTTCTCGTGCTCCTAGCCGTGATCCTGTCCTGGAAATGGGCCAATATCGGTGGCATCGACGTGCCATACCCCCTACTCCAGAGTCGGGCGCTATGGATGGAGATAGCGTGTTGGGTCGCACCCACTATCGTCGGTCCAGGATTATTGGGATACCTTGTATCCTTCAGGGGACGCGACGGGTTTGATCCACTCACAGCATGGATCGTCCGACTAGCCGGTATGGTGTTGGTAGAGGAGCCCCGGTGGCGGGTGGTCACTGCGAGCGTCGGTGTCGCGTTTGCATTTGCAGAAGCGATGCCTGGATCCATAGACAGAGGGGACACGGAGAGTGAAGAAGTTGATTAATTTTTGTCTGTTGTACACATGTAATATCTATCTATCTATCTATGTTGCTAATACCCGATATCGTGATGAAATGAGGAGGGGTTCTGTTTGAGGGATGGGCAGTGTCTGATAGGGTTTGTAAATGAATAGGTGCTCGCCATGTTTGGGCGGGGTGGTCAGCCCGGACAGAAGGACGGGCGTAAGAGGCGGCGGTGTCGACAGTGGGAATCGCGCCAGCCTTTGACAAAGCACGACACCATCCTGCGAGACAGAGACGACGACGAGCTTGATCGCCGGTTCCGCCTGGACATTGTCGGATTTCCAGAGACTCGACGCGGTATGGTCGCGCGCAAACAACGACGACGCCCTCGACGCCAGCCCTCCTCTAAGAAACTTGCCCCGTTTTGAGGGACTCTGTGTCAAGTCTGGGGTGTCTGCTTGCTCTGGGCTGAGATCGTGGGAGGGAGGTGGTGGGGGAGGTTGCAGTGCTTTGAGTTTTGGATTACGCTCGACGACAAACGCGAATGGGTTGGCTTTGGAACGCGGTTTAGGAGGCGGCGTCTGGAATACAGGCTCGAATCGAGGTACGGTTGTTTTGGTTTTTGGCACGGTGAACCCATCTGGGCCTGACATGACCCGTCGACGCTTCGAAGTGCTCATCGTACTGGTCCAAGTTGCTGACTAACCACCCGGCTATTTCAGCTCATCGCATATTTGGTTCCTCAATATACTACTACACGCTAGCACTCGCAAACGCGGGCGGACTGGCCAAGCCTTCCTTCAGAATCTTCTCCCGCCTGGTCCCCGTGGCCTGATTGAGCCTGTCTAGCATCCTTACTGTTTCCTCCCAATCCACGCAGGCATCTGTGATACTGACCCCATGCTTGAGCCCCTGCGGGCCCTCGGGCGGCACGTCCTGCCTTCCATCCCTGATATTACTCTCCACCATCACACCAGTGATGTTCCTTTCACCCTCCTCCAATTGCCTACATACATCTTCCAACACGACAGGCTGGTTTTTGTGGTTCTTCTGCGAGTTGCCGTCTGCAAAATGATGTTTGATGCGGGCGTAGATGAACTGAATGAGGGAACTTACGACTGCAGTCAATCATGATGCTCGCAAACGCGCCTTTCCGCTTCTTCTCAATGTCCGCCGCGGCCTTGCGCACGTATTCCGTCTGGTAGTTCGGTCCGCCTGTCCCGCCACGAAGGATAACATGCACGTCCTTGTTTCCCCTGGTCTTGACGATGGCAGCCAGGCCCTGCTCAGTCACACCCATGAACGCGTGCAGGTTGCTGGACGACTGCATAGCGTCAATAGCCACCCCCACACCCCCGTCCGTCCCGTTCTTGAATCCGATCGGGAAGGACACACCACTGGCTAGCTCACGGTGGAGCTGCGACTCGGTTGTTCGCGCACCAATAGCGCCCCACGAGATGACTGACAAGGTTTGTTTGTTAAGTGACATCAGATGAAAAAGAAAGAACCCACTCACGATCAGCAATGAACTGGGGTGAGATGGTATCAAGCAGCTCGCTTCCGACTGGAACGCCCATATCCGTAAGGTCGCACAGCAGCTGCCGGGCGATCCTAAGTCCTTTGTTGATCTTGAACGTCCCATCGATGTCCGGGTCATTGATCAGGCCTTTCCAGCCCACCGTGCTTCGCGGCTTTTCACTAAACCCCAGTAAGATGATTCCTTTCGAGTCCCCAATGTCGAGTCATGGCTCACAAATACGCCCGCATGACGATCTGCAGGTTGTTCCACCTGGGAATGTGCTCTTTGAGGAGGGATGCGTATTGCAGGGCCTGCTCCGCTGAGTGGATCGAGCACGGCCCGACGACGACGAGTATTCGGTCGTCCGAACCTGCGAGGATTCGTGCGGCGGTGAACCGCGCTGAGGCGATGGTCTTTTTGGCTTGTGCGGATGAGAGGATCTCGTGTCGTAACAAGGCTGGCTGGACCAGCGGGTCGTACTAAAGCATAGATCAGGAAGGGATCTACAGGGACACGGGACGGGTTTCACTGACTCCTACGACCCGTCGGTCTTGGATGTACTGTTGTACTTTTTCTTCGTCTTCGAGCTCGGGGTTGGGTGTAACATCGTACATGTGTTTTGGTATAGCTGCAGGCATAGGTAGATGAGAGCAAAGACGGGGAACAGAGAAAAAGATACCAACGGAAACGAAAGGGACGAGCGTCTTTTATAGCACTAGTCTGCATAATGGTAACCTGCATTCTGCCCCATTAGATGGTAATTGAAGACGCTATACTGGCTCACCAGACGCAATTAGCCTATCGCTGTCGTTCAAGCCGGAATGAAGGTTGTACCACAAAAGCAAAAATGACGGATAAAAAAAAGTATGACTCGGACGGTGACCGAAACACTGGATTCCCATACTATCCGCAAACTTACCTACCCCCCGGTCGAATCGGCCCGAGACTTACCCATGATGTCTCCATCCACGACGAAAAGGGTGACTCTGTCGCCTCAAGCAGGGTTCTGCGTCAAATCCACCACCACAACAAATGGGAATAGCGTAAAAGTCTTCATCAACATCGCCTGGGACCCCAACGTGCCCTCCCCCCCGCCAGCGAGCGATGAAGTCATCCAGCGGGCCATGCAAGGCGATGACGAAGGCTGGTACGTCCCCGTCGTCGTCTCCGAACCACGGGGCGACGTCGACAAAGGTACGCCCCCCGCCCCACCCCAACATACACACTAAACCCTTCCACTCTAACAACCCAACAGCAGGCAAACCCAGCCTCGTCATCGACTGCATCTACAACAAATCCCTCAAATCGCGTGTCCTGCGCGACCCAGCATGGAAGACCTTCCTCATCGAGCTCGCCCTGCAGAGGATTGAGGTACAGAGCGGGATGACACTCTCCCGGCGTATCGGGACTCCTAATATCGCGTCCAAGGGCAAGCTGGCTCCACGGGAGGTGAGCGTGCCAAAAGAGATCGAAACGGAAACGGAAAACAACAACAATAAAAAGACGCTGATAGAAGAGGTCACTACGAGTAGCTGGGCATGGTCCAAGTCGACCCAGCCTGACCGTATAGACATCCGGATCGCCGTCCCGCTCCTCACCCGCACGCTCATAAGCTCCACCGCGCTGGACCTCGAACCGCGCAGGCTTATCCTGTCCGTCCCGTCCCAGCCCACCCTCGATATCGACCTTTCGGTATCAGACGCAGAGCTGGCTTCCAAGTATTCTCTGTCGGACGCTATCGCACTCAAACGCCAGCGCCCATTCAAAGTTGACGAAGCCACAGCCGAGTGGATAGTATCAGAAGGGGTTTTAATCTTACACGCTTAGCTAATAGTACACCTAATTGTATCGATACACTCTGTAATTCTTATTGCTGCATACGCTTCCATAACTCGACAGTCTCATCCAAGCTCCTCACACTCCACCCCGTCCCAAGCGACGTAGCCATCGTGCTCCCAGTCGCATGCAACACCTCCTTGATCCCCTCGTCCAACAACCGCGCATCATACGTCCCCTCCGGCCTCCCCAAGCACTGCTCATACGCATCACTCGCCAACCCCTTCATAATCCGCATCACCGTCGACACAGGCACCATATTCCTCAACAAATACCACGCCAGCCTCTCCCCGTCCCCGCTCGCCCTCAACCCCACCCTCGCTCCTACCGTGTACGCAGCAAAGATTTCCAAGAATCTCGGATCCTTCCTGATGACATCCAACCGCTCATCGAGTGCATGCAGCGCCCCCATCACTGTCGAATCCCTAATCAGAGGATTCCTAGCATTGTTCTCCGACCTCCCGCTGAACCGCCTATCATAGATCCTGCTGTAAAAATCCGCCGCGAACCGCAAATCCTGCATGCGCAAATGGAAATACAAATCCCGCTCATCCATCCGTCGATACACCCAAAGCATCAAGTGCGATTGCAGCGACTGCGGTTTGCCCTGCAGGATAGAGTCATACAGCGCCGCATGGCAATACGAAGTGAACAAGCTCTCATCATCCGTGTCCCCGTCCCAGGCATTACTGAAATGGTCAGCAAACGACAGGTACACCGGGTCGTTGGAAAACGAATTGATGAATTCACTCAGGTCATTCGCAGGATGCGACTTGGTCGTAAGCTGTGGAAAGTCTAAAATGGCGGCTTCCCCCGCTGAGCTCCTGGATCGGACGAATAAGCTTCTGCTCCCCCTAGGATCTTCCGTGTAGCTCAGGAATGCTGTGCGTCGCTTCACGTAGAGCGTTTGGCTTCGCACGAGGCTCTCCCGGTGCTGTGGGACACGCTCCAAGTCCAAGTGGAACGGCCAATACCTCGGCGTGTCCACACGTATAGACATCACTTTGTCCATCTCCGGTATTAGCGTAGGAGAGATCAACTGCGTCGTCCCCACCTCAGTGCCCTCCCGGACAGTTATCTTCAACGGCAAATACACAACCTCCTTCGTCTCAACGTCACGCGCAACTAAACACCTCGGCTCCGCCGCTAGCACCCACAAGTGCCGCAGTGCCTGCAGATACACTTTGTTGTCCGACGATACCTGGTGGAACCGTGGGTAAAACGCAATGACCATGCTCGCAATCGCAGCATCCGACGTGCCTAGGGTGTACCTCCCCGCACCGAGGAAGAGCAGCCCAATCGCTTGGTAAGTCGCCACGTGGATACCATACTTGTGCGTCGGGTGGTACATCGTTTGGTTGAACATCCCATACGCATAACGCAACCGTCGAAACGAGGTTATCTCTCCCGTTCCAGCCATGACCATGCTCAGGGCAATCGATATCAAGTTTAGCCCATCACGCACGGCAGACCTCTTGATGCGATGGTCAAACTTGAGCCCTGGAAGAAGGCACATTCATTACCAGGTGAGTGCTCCAAATTTGACAAAATAACTCACCGTTCGAATAGACCATCCGCGTGAAGAGATCAAAATAGCGGATGATCAACTTGTAAGCCTCCTGCCTCGCTGTCCCGGCATATTTGAGTCCCACAGCAAAACAGCACCCAGCGATGATATTGTAATACGCCAATTCCAGGGCATCGTCTATGGCTGCCCCGACATCGAATCTCAGTTTGATAGCAGCCCGGATCGTCTCTGGGATCTGGTTGGTGAGCCAAGTCGTCGTGGGTTCGATAGAGCCCCACAAGATCAACGACCTAGCCAACACCCTCGTGAGCAAAAAACTCGGTTGGATCGAGTTCAATGAGAGGATGGTATCAGGCATTGGCAGCATATCTGCAATATCCTTCCTCCCCGTTCGCAGGTACATCAGCCCGAGAGCCATGGTCGCAGCAGGGCACGTCAAGTTTAGGTCAAACGACGGATGACTACCCAAACCAATCGAATGCTGCTGGTCTCCCTGAATGAGAAAATTCAGCCGTCGTACCATCTCAACGTCCGCAGGGATCATGGTACCCTTGCCCAGCATGATTAACCCAAACGCTAGCGCAGCAGACGTCGTGTACGTTTCCCGATATTCGTTGTGCAAATCAGGCTGGAAGAGGTCTTTCCGGCTGATCTCTCGCAAACACACTTCAGCGTACCGTCGGTGTTTTGTCCCGAGATACAGGAGCCCCATACCGATCAATCCAGCAGATTGTGTCATCAGAGTGATGTTCAGATCGACATCTGGCGTAGGGAGCAGCGCAGGTGTGTGCACTGCGAGTAGTTTCGTCACCGAAGCGTTCCCACTACCAACATTAGCCGCAGCCAAACCCAGCAGTACACCGATGGAAGTTATATCGTGTTTAGGCGTTAGGTACTGAAAAGTATTCCAAGCAACCATTTCTTTGAGATGTCCGGAAAGGCCCAGTCCGAACAGAAAGCCTGCGTGGCTTGGCGACAAGTCATTGGGCTTGTTGAACGTGATCCATGAGCTCTCGACGCCCTTTGTCGCGGAAGATATACGCAGGCCGGTAGCGACACCGTTGTGGAATTCTCCCCAGTTGATAGAATCCTGATGGAACAATTTCACGTCTGGTACCACATGGACGTTGTGAGGATGAATACGGATAGTGTAGTTGACTATAGGTATTGTGTATGCCTGCCGCGAAACCTTCGATACGGAACCAAATGTAAACATGGCGCGACCATAAGCCAGTGCGTTTGTCCGTTCGGCTATCCGCAGTGCTTGATGTTGGAATTCTTTGTTCTGATCCACCTCCCTGTCAAAATGCCCACCTGTCAGCAGAGATATACGAACTTTGGCTTCAAGACATACCCAGCATCTGGTCGATCCACAAAAGGCCGATAGGTTTGAATATATGCAGAATTCAGCAGGCGCGCTACGTCTTCCAATCTTCTGTCCTGTCCAAAGCGAATGTCTGTAAAGTCATCCAAGTCCAGTTCGACACCAGATACTGCTTCGATCTCCCCAAAGGCTAACGTTCGAGCTTCAACGATAATTTGACTTATTGTTCGACGTCGTCCTGCGCTTTTCTGACACGAAAAATCAGTATCTTCAAAAATAAAATTTTTTGGTCTACACGTACCATAAAGTCTTTGATTGGTCGATAACCATCCTTTGCAAGGATGTCCGGGTCGTGTACTGCAGACGCGGCAACGTCCTCACGTCCGATGGCACGATACACGGATGGCGGCCAATGGACGGGAGGCGTAAGTTGACACGTTCTTATAGCTTCCCTCAGAGGAGATGCCAAACCCAAAGGTAGTCGATCCAAAAAATCTTGGCTAATACCAGAGGTCACCATGAAATATACAGCATTCTCTGCACGCTTTTGACTCTGAGGAACCGTCTTGTCAGCCAGGCGTTTATATACCTCCGTGAGCTTGGCACTAGATTCCAGTGGATCTATGTTCCCAAATGCGAATGCAGGTCGTATATTGAAACGTGCTGCTATTCCGGACGCGTCTTGCCATGGCACTTTTGCGTCCCACTCAGGATTGCTTATTCTGCCGTAGAGAATAGCTGAGATATCAGGAGGCCATGCCGGGATGCGATCCTCGATATATTCGACATCTGGTTAAGAATTAAGCTATGCAGAACAGGGAAACTATAGACCCACGTGCGCTTGACGGGTACGGCCAGTCTGAAGTATTGCAAGGGCACAGCCGCCTCCAGTAGTCTGCCCACTCTGGACGTATTATCCATGCTATTCGGCAGATGACATCCACTAGTTCTTGCAGAGAACGATAATGATCAACAGTCAGACGGAGATCTTCGCCAAGAGTGTGCAGGGCATATAACACAGGTGCGAGAAGGATAGGTCGATCTTCCTGAATAACTTCAGGTTCCTGTCTCGGAGTAGGCTGCTTCAATAAACGAAGCACAGGATCATTTCGAAAACGCGACTTTGAAGACGACTTGTCCAAAAGTGTCCACGGATCAGCTTCTTTTTCTTTTTCTTTGCCCTTGTCCTTCTGCCGCAAAGTGACCCCACAAACAAGATATAAACTTGTCCTTAGAGCCTCGAACTCTACTCCATCCGTATATCGCAGGTCTTCCTTGCACCACAATAGCAGGAATATTCGATGAATAGCAAAGAAAATGTTCTCTGGAAGATATAGGGCGAGGACCTGCAGCACCTGAATGGCTAAGAGATTTTGAGGTATCATGTTCATATTAATATCTGCTTTCCGGCCATCTCTATGCACGAGCGTCACCGATGACATTAATCCTGCTTCCAGGGAAACAATGTCCGCTGGAGAATGGTCAACATTCATTCTCGAGTCGTCTGTTCGTGGTGCGTCAATGACGCTGATGGGCACCTCATTGACCCCGAAACATAGAAGAGCAAGAGAATGGTCGGGCTTCAGAATAAGCAGATCGTGCATGGCGGGACGAGTTGAACATATGGAGACAAAAGAGACAGCGGGAATGGTAGAAATGTGGTTAACATGCATAATGCGATCCTCGTTTTCCGAGACTGAGAAGAGCAGCGAGGATTTCCTGCTTGGAAGTGAAACGGCAAGGAGAGCACGTTCCTCGTTGCCATCCCATCGATGGTCAAATATTGCTACAGACATTGAACGCCATGACTTCGCGCTAAAGAGACATCAAGGAAATCACTCAGTGATGGGAAAACTAAAAGACTCACTCAGCTTCAGATATGTCGTAAGTAGACAGTCTTTGAGCCCAGAATGACGTCTTCATTCTCCCTGTTTCCGGTGGAAGGAATGACATATCATCTTTTAGTCTGCTGCCCAGCACCATCTTATCTAGTGTTACGCTAAGATCATGCCTGGTGAAAGAATCTCTGCGTGTTTTACTAGGCGTGCTGGGCTTTACAGGATCGACAGTAGCGGCAAGGGCTGCAGGCATCCCAGGAAGCGAGGCCAAAGCATGAATGTCGGGAAGAAATGTATGAGTTTTTGTGGTTTCGTCGTGATGTGCTTGCAGAGTACCTGATGGAGGTTTTAAACCGACCATGGACATGGACCGGCGCTGTCTAGCACGCTCTTTCATAAGCTCGCGACCAGCTGGTCGAGGAGCATCCTTCGCTTTGATGTAAACATACCGCCAAATAGATACTGAGTGCTTGGCTTCATCTACAGTCACGGCAAGCTGATATGAAGTAACAACCGAACGCTGCGATACCCATAGAAGTGCCTCGGAAGGAGGTACTGTCACCAGGTGCGTTGAAGCCTTTTCTTCCTCGTCAATAAGACGCGCGGACACGTCGTTTGGGCCACCAATGATTCCTGCTGTTACGCCGAGAGCTCCAACTTCAGTTATTGGATTCACCAAGGTAAATATTGTGGGTAGGACCTCCTCCCCAGAACGTTCGGCCTCAACGAGTTCTTGGGGATGTACTTGTCGCTGGATCATGACACCGAAAGGCGATATGGGCCAGGCTCTGCGAACGATGTATGGAACGGTGAACGTGTATCTGGTGCCGTCCTGCAAAAATACTATGCCCTTTGTGCGCAAGAACACGAAAACAGTCGGAACACGTTTGACTGTTTCTGAATAACCAGCGGGCCGCTCAGAAAGAGTAAAGGGTCCAAATGATGATTTAGAAGGATGGGGAACGGATGTTGGATAGGTATAGTCCTGAAGCCCGAAATCTGCCTTTGAAGAAAACTGCTCCAGCCAGCCAAAGCATGCCCACTGGATATTCTGACGCTCGACCTCAAAATCCCACCTCTTCCTTAAGACTCCACCAGAACTGAGAGCAGCTGAACGATTGTTCCATGTGAGCTGGAAACCATTCCAAGGATCACCTTCAGATTCGAAAGATGTTGAGTGAATGGTATTTTGGGGCTCGAAAGCTGTTCCTCGTAGTGCAGCCCTTACTGATTTTAACAAGTCGGATTCTTCATGGGATGGCTGGGGTTCTAGGTGCGACAGATACTGGTGAGCAGAGGAACTAGGTGGTCCATGGGCATGTATGTTGACTGCGCTGGGCAGTTGAGAGAGGAGAGCCGTGTTTCCTGAAACCATGCCCGTGGGAGTCACGGTAGCAGGCTCAAAACGCGTCGTCAAAATTTGTCCATGTTTGCGTCTCTCTAACTCCTTCCTTCGATTGCTAATCTCGCTTTCCCCTGCCATCATGCCACTATACGACCCCGACAAATGGATAGAGCAGCTGAAACGATGCCAGCACCTTCAGGAAGCCGAAATGAAGAAGCTCTGCGAACGTGTCCGTGCAATCCTCATGGAAGAGTCCAACATTCAACCTGTCTCAAGTCCAGTCACAATATGCGGCGATATCCATGGCCAGTTCTGGGACTTGCTCGAACTCCTTCGGAAAGGCGGTGACGTTCCTGAGACAAGCTACATATTTATGGCACGTATGTGTTCTTTCCGATGTGTTGTGTAGACGTTGATGTTTTCTAGGGTGATTTCGTGGATCGGGGGCACTACAGTTTAGAGACTGTTACACTACTACTGACCCTCAAAGCAAGGTCGGCGCAACCTGATTATCCTACATCCTTGGGATCTCATTTCTAAATAAGGTACCCTGATAAAGTGACTCTACTGCGAGGGAACCATGAGAGTCGGCAGATCACCCAGGTCTATGGATTTTACGGTATGCCAATGACTCCACGACTACGCCGCCTTACATCCAGTAGACGAATGCCAACAAAAGTATGGGAGTGCGACAGTATGGAAAGCTTGTTGCGGTGTCTTTGACTATCTCAATCTGGCCGCTGTTTGTCTCTGCCCTCTCGCTTCGTTCTTGTTGTTCACTTGAATACACATAGATCATTGACGGTGAAACCCTGTGTGTACATGGTGGTCTATCTCCCGACATCAGAACTTTAGACCAAATACGGCTTCTTTCCCGAGCACAGGAAATACCCCATGAAGGCGCCTTCTGTGGTAATGTCTTTGTCGAACAACAATACTAATTCCATCTTATGCTATCTCTCCAGACTTAATGTGGTCGGATCCTGACGACGTCGACAACTGGGCCGTAAGTCCTCGAGGGGCTGGATGGTTATTTGGAGGCTCGGTTGCACAAGAGGTCGGGGATTTGTTCCATTCATGCTTCCACGTCTGACGGAGTGATCAGTTCAATCATGTCAATGACCTCAAATTAATCGCTCGAGCTCATCAACTCGTCCAGGAAGGCTACAAACACATGTTCGACCAACAACTCGTTACCGTTTGGTCAGCTCCGAACTACTGTTACCGGTGCGGAAATCTAGCCTCAATCATGACAGTGCACGAGAGTGGAGAGAAGACATTCACTGTGTATGGTCCAGCGGAAGAGAATGCTCGAGATAAAGGTATGACAACACGACGGATGGTGCGTCTTTCTTCGATTCACTACCTTTGGAAATTCAATGTCTTTCAGAATACCAATATACAGTATTTCGTATGATACTTCCATCGGATGCACTGGGCTACGACGTATGGGTGAGCTTGGAGCTATCAACATAGAAAAAGTCCATGAGCTTCTCCAAGCCCCTGTTACCGCCCAACCTAGCTATCTCGGCTCGTGTTTTCTTGTCGAGCAAGTCCATTACGCTAAGAGTGTAGTCGAATGACTTTGTATGGTCCTTGAGATATGATATAACGTAGTGTTTTAATGTTGGAGTCGTAGGACGCTTTTGTAGTACGTCTGACAACATCAATGGATAGGTATTCAACAATTACAACTCGGCAGCAACGTACTGAGGACTTGTCTGTTTGTAGTGTCTGCATGGATACCATGGACAATGGGAAAAGAAAATTTCCCTTCCGTAAGATCTTCCGCGAAACCTTTATTGGTACTGTACTGCTGGCACAATCAGTTGTGAAAGGATCACAAAAAACCAACACACCTCGGGACTTTGCAGGTTCAAAAGGTCATCGCGAATTTGAAAGTAGACGCCAATGAGGTTGACTAAAGGAACATAATCGCTTGAAATGATATATCCACGAGCACTCAAAAAAAGGATCCAGAGGGGGCTTACACGCCAATATTGGTAGTAGCACAAGCCATCATCAACTTGATGCCTATTCGTAAGAGTCCGCCAGTCTCTAGAAGATGCTTAGCTCCACGTCAATCCTAGTCACTGAACAATCTTCACTGTTATTGACCATTCCGATATAGTCTTCCTCCGTAGGACATCTCAGGGAGTCTCTCCACTGGAGCTCAAGACCTTGACCACGATGTAAACACAAAAGCTCCGCTAACAGGAAGTTAAATCAGCGGTGTTCCATAACAGGTCGCGTACATACCGGTGACGATTGCATCTAAGTCAACATCTCTTGACGTTCCAAAATTTCCAGCTCTTCGAAGCGTATGAAGCTCCTCGTAAGCGAGGAAGTAAACATAATTTGCGGTATTGATCGTTTGAGGAATTCCGTAAATTTTATGGGCGACTGAACTGAAGGTGAGTGCATCAACGGAGTGGAATGTCAGAATACTCGCACCAGGTCGTCCCCTTCTCAGCTGAGAGTCATCTTCTATATCATCTACCCTGGTCATTGGTCACGGGGTGTCGCACACCAAGAACTTCAAACGTACAGCAGACTGGCATTATGTAGCATATTGACTATGCGAGCGATGACTTTGGTCTTTTCCTCGGGAACATTGAGCCAGATGTTGAATGCTTCAATCAGTCTACTACGCATGTCTTTTCCAGGATTCGATGTAATAAACGTAAACGGTTCCAATAGTTCCTGCGCATCCATTTAGGTCAGGGTTGTTCGAATCTGTCCAGGGCTGCTCACAGTCTCATATTGGTCTGACCATGAAGGTTCACTGGAGAGCTTCTCCAAAAGATCCTCGTAGATCGAAAGAGACATGACGGTACGACAATGAAGAACTAATTTGTATCCGTTTACACCGCCACAGCCTGCTCACCCTAAGCGCTCACTCAAATTGTAGATAGGATGCAAATTATTCATATGCGGCAGGATGGAAGTGTACAAGGAGCGTAGAAATATAATCTTTCTTATGCCTTGCCCGCAGCAGCAGCCGCCTTTGCATCCTCTGCAGCAGCGACGGCCGGGTTGACCTTTTTGCCATCTTTCCACCGGACTCGCGGGGGAGGAGCACGGTTACGACGGCCCTCACGAGATCGTACACGAACGACTTTTTAAGAGATTATCATTTAGAAATCCTAGAACACAAGGACTTGATAAAAGCTCACCGTGAGAGTGGATCGCACACGACACACAGTAGCAGATTTTGATGTACAGCTTGGGAATTGCGTATTCTGCAAAGTCATAACAATCAGAATATTTTACACGCAATAAAGGCATCATTTCGCACCTGGGTACACGCTAGCGTCATTGATATCCCGCACAGCAGCACTCTCGACCATGTTCCTCACCGTGAATCGCTTGATAGCCTTGTCCTTGGCAACACAGCGAGAGCAGTTTGAGCAGCGCATGAAGGTGGTGTGGCCACGGCCCTTCTTGTTACGACCGCCATTTCTTCTTTTCTTTGTCTACATAACGAAATTGCGTCAGTCCACTATCCTCATCCTGCTAAGAAACCTCGCATCCAGCCCCACTAGCGACCCAATGTGTTCGCAATCGTGGGTAGGACATGTGGTATGTATCCAAAGATGCTGAATGCTCACCATTTTGGTTATAGGGCGTCTTGAGACTTGCTGGTGACGATGGCTAGCGACGGCCAGTGAACTCTCGAGATATGAACTGAAAATTCTCACGACTTCGGAATTTCCCGGACGTCGGCCCGCCCGCGCTAGCAAACTTTGTCCTACACCGCCGTTATCGTCTACGGAAATGCGCTTCGATACACTTACTGAACAGGTATTTCAAGGCAAAGATCAACAGCTTTTGGAGCTACGCTGGCTAACTCCTCACGTGTAGGACTACTCTAAATAACACGCTCAAGGCACCTCAGTAGCACGCAAACGAAAGTGTGTCTTCCTTCACACGACGATCTTCAGCTCCTGTCAAATTCGTTTCTGCTTTGAGCTGGTCTGTCAAGCTACGGTGGTCAATTACTTTCTATGTTGCATCGATGAAAAGATATCTAGACGTATTTGAAGACTATTGGATCCACCCAGAATACCAATTACGAGCGAAATCTGACTCAATGTCTATCTCTTCACCTAATAATACTTATCCGGCCAATTGACTCACTTTTTGCCTTTTCTCATTCCTCACCTTATCGGCAACTTGAGATACTACCCGCCCACATGCCCCTGTCTATGGGCCTGTGGACTCCTGGCATGACTCTTGGGATTGCCAAAGCATGACTGTTGGCGATAAATATCTTAGACGGCTTTTAGCAGGTATTCATCCCGACATATGCCAATATTGCTTTTAATGAATGCACAGAATATGCGCAGCCTCAGAACTTTTGAATTCCCCTACGGTGGCCTCTTCGATCTACGGGAATCTATGCTCTCCTTTGGATAAAGGGACAAAGACGGAGGGACATCAGGACATGTAGACCAAGTCTGCTGTCAAAAGTGGAGCACCGACTTGTGCAATACCTGCGATGAATTCACGTGTCACCCTGGACCACAGCAAACTGTCAAAGTTCCCGTGTCGCATCGACGCCATCCGTCTCATTGGCTGCAGCGCTCCGCAGATGTAGCAGGGACATGGCGCTCCATAATTGGGGTCGTGACTTCCGAGGGGTCCTACCAAAATCTGCATATGATTGAACTCCAAAGGCACGAAACACTAGCGTTTACTGAGCCGTAATGATACAGAATTTCTTACCATCAGAACTCAGCTCAGGCTGATACTACTGTACTTACTTGTAGCAAGTAAACACAAGTCCTGGAAACAGGAGTCGTCAAGAGAGTGACGGAACAAGAAGTGCCGCTACGTATACCGTCGTATCGGTACAGTTCTGTAGCCTTTGTTACCACCATAAATGTATAACGGAAGTTAATAGTATGCTAAAATCTTGGTCCTGCGCCGCAGCAGACCATAAACCGTTACATGGACAGTGGAAAATATATCCTCCGGTAGTTAGACTGAAGTCTCTTTGCGACTGGGCTACTACGGCCATAAGGCCTTTTGGATTCAAACACCACAATCGTTGATGATACTCAATAACTCGGATACCAAATTACCTCCTGCGGACAGAATTTAAATATCAAGGCCAACGAGTGACTCTTAGGCAACTGAAATACATATTCAGTAGCAGATGACTATCGGGAGAGTGACACTATGATTGGTAGCGGGTTTATCCCTTCCACCTAAGCATCCTACGTGTCACGTATCTGTGCTTTGCTATACAACTCGAGTGCTGATGCAATTCGAGGGGCCAACGATTTCATCAGCTGTACCCTGGACTTGAATGCCTGAAACCAAAGCGCAAGGTCAGGGACAGCTTCTATATCCGGCAGGAAGGAGACTTGGACGCACAGGATCTGTCACTGGGGTGTTTGATTTCAGAAGCAAGACGAAACCATCATATTCATCTTGAAGCTGCACAAAAGGCTTGAGTTGGCACCCGGACAGAGTAAGATAGAGCGACAAACCTGGTCAAAGACACCAGTGAAAGTGGTGAGCCTCTTCGCAAATCCCGCGATGTCGTCGTGAACGCCAGCGACAAGACCAGGGACGATAGAAATATTGCCTATGATTGCTTGCTGTTGCTCAAGATCATGCAACGTATCTCTCTTCGCTTCCAGCTTATGCTGGAGGGCTACAAAATAATAAGGAGAGTCCACACGGATATAATAAATCCTCTCACCGAAACGTTCCTCAGACTTTTTCTTCAGAATGTCTTTGTACTTTCCAAGCTCAGATATACCATTTACGGCAGCTTCGACCTATTCCCATAGATTGTCATTTGAGATCTGGTTTGAACATAAATGTAAGTTCCGTACCAGATCGTCGAAGGTGGTCGTTGGAGACCCGCTAAGGAGACCCTTGAAAACACCTTTTGTGAGCTTCAGCATCTTCGACAAAGGATTGACCTAGATCGATTCATTGGCACCCAACGCTTCAATTTCAACGTAGAAACTTACAACGCTGTTCTGCAGCCTGTGTACCACAAAGTTAGAATACAGGACACAGGAAAGAGCTGGAGAACCTACTCTTCAATGGCTGTTTCAAGCTCCACAACTTCCTTGTGGACCGCCAGGATCTGAGCTTTCTCCTTTGATTCCTCAGCCGCAATTTCTTCCTGAACTGTCTTGGAGTACTCGGACAACAATTTGAGGAGGCCATTGAATTCTTGAGGCTGCTTCTGAGCCTCGGCACCTTTTGATTTGATGACCTAGAAACGAAGCTAGTGAGCGAAATGGCATGGCAGTTTAAGCTCAACATACATTCCACGTTTCAGTAAGGTCGGTCATCTTGCTCTGTGGAGTCTCATCTGGATCCACAAGCAAATCGAGCACATCTCCTTTGAACTCTACATAGCAAGTTCATATGATAGCCACTGCAAAGACAACCAAGGCACTTTCCTTTCACGGCGCCAAGGGCTTTTCCGGCAATTTCTCTTGACCTCCAGAGAAGGTTTATGTATACCTGTATTAGGGCGCAATTTTTGTCATAAATGAGAACCATTATTTGTAACAAGTCGGGCTTACATCGCGCAGCTGCTTAGCTTTATACTCGCTAGAGAGACCAGCCTTAACGACAAGACTGTGAATTTCCTGGAGGCGATTGTCGAGGTCCACTCCCTCCTTAATGAGAGCATTGATCTCTTTCGATGTCCGTCCGCTGTTGTTGGGATTGTCGGCAGCCTTGGCAAGAGCTGACTGAGCCTTTGCAAGCTCTTCGGAATTCAAGTCGTGCGAGGTGGACTCGGCGAGCTTTTTGTAAAGATCCTTCTCAGAGTAAGGTGGGGGAGGTGTATCAGTCATGTCGCGGGTGGGGGGCTTGAGCTGCAGAATGACCAAATCATGTTCGTGCTTAAATGAATGTTACTGATGCAGCATCAGATCCATGATCGAGTTTCCATTTGAAAAAGGCACTGCCCAATATGGATAGCGGGAAGCCAAACATTATGCCATAACACACCAACACCACGATTTGATTCTGGATAGCTACGCGACTTTCACGATTGTGACATGGATAAAGAAGCCTAGAACGCGTCAACTACATTCTGTCTTTCAAAAATGCTGTCATTGTGGATCGTACGGTTTTTTTCTACCCGTAGGATCGGAATTCCGGTGTCGGTACAGAGGAACCTACTCACAGGGCTCACAATCATACATGCCGGTCTCTGTCGTACCACCTGATGATCTAGGGTACCTGTCGTTCCTTCTTCTCTACGGATCGAGTACTCACTTATTGGACCTTAATATGGGCTGTGTATTTTCCGCCGACTGCCCGGAGGATCAACAGTTGCCTCGGGAGGGTCCTGTGGATATACAAGTTGTGTTCTCTATCTTACTACGCGTCCTTTGACTCCAGCGTCTCTCCAGCCTCCCAGATTACATCTTGCGAAGTCGTTTTCCGCTCACCCTCATGGCTGCCGCTTTGGGCTAAAGCCTCAACGATGTCCCTCATCAAAATGAAACTTGACAGATTTACATGCACGAAATGGGCGCTATTTTCTGAGCGGATTTGACAGGCTGCTTGCGGTCGCGTGGGGTTTGGGTAAAAAATCTTGCTGCGTAGGAGGCACATCAGCAGTAAGTTTGATCCTACATGCATGTTCCTTACAATAAATTCTCATTTCTCATCCGCGGGTGCATCTAGGTGCTCCACTAGATCAATTTTTGCTGTCTAACTGACACTTCATGTGTCTACCTCCATCTCGCCTTTCACCGGTTCACTAAGAAGAATAATTTTCCGTGGAGCTTTCTCCTACTCTAACCGTAATTATCGGTTCAATTATATGTCCGAATGGCGGAATTTGACGTGCCATTCTCCAAGCCTTGTTTGCGTGGTTCAGTACACCATAAGACTACAAAGTCTGTCCTCTATCCTCCCATTTTCCTCACCCGACTTTTCTTACCACAATGGCCAACGTTTCCCCACCTCCGTATGTCGAATCCGAAGTGCAGAAGCAGCTCGACAAGGCTGCCAAAGAGGCTAAGCCCCTCGAAGGCGACCATCTCATTTCTGCCATCGACACAATGGCAGAAAAAGCAAAGGAAAATGAAAGTGCTCTCATCAAAGAAATGGAGCAGCTTTCCGGGTACGCATTGGACATCGAGAATGGGTTCAGGAAAGTCACCAAGGTTTTGTCCGATGTCAAGACGAATGGTGCTTCTGCCGAGATGCGCGAATCCTGCACCACTTTGCATAAGAAGTGGAGCGAGCATCATACGGTATCCATCAAGCATCTGCTCCTCCTTTGATACCCCTTTTTGACGACTACTTCTAGGAATACGTTGACCTCCTGTGGAAATCTCGCGAAGTCGCTGGCAAAGCTCGGTCAGCCGTTGATGGTACGCTCTCCGCAATGGATCTATGCCCCGTTTTTGTTGACGAGGTTGCAGATTTTTCGAAAACGCTGTTGCCGTATATACAGGACACCACCGAAAGCATTGATTCCAAAAAGGAGGAGCTTCAAAACCAGAAAAAGGTATCGATGTTTATCTATCGGCGCACTATAATCACGACTTACTGTCCACTCTGTATAGAAACTCGACCAAGACAGGCTCCAAGCTGCGAATCTTTCTCAAAACTGTAAGCTAGATCTCTTTGTGCCCTTGTCATTACGGACTCTGAACCTTCTCACTTCGCAGTCAATGATCTTTCTGAGAAAGTCAAGACATTCACAGATGATTTTGAGGTAATGGTTAAGAAATTCGACGTACCTGCGCAAAAGGAAAAAATCAAAGAGCTTGACGTTCAACTTCAGCTCCTGAAAGACACACTCGAAGGGTACATTACTAATTTTATCATAGCTTAGTACTACGGCTAACCTTCTCAACATTTAGGCTTAACAAGAAGGTGTGCTGGACGTTCTTTAGCTATATAGATGGCTGATTTTTTTCTGTCAGATCACGATACTTGTTACTGCATTGGCAATCTCCACCGCCGCAGTCGGTGTCACTGGATTGCTTGGTTTCCTTTGCCCGTACTTCTGGATTGGTACAGCTGTCAGTGTTCACCATTCTATGGCATTATTGGCGAGGCTCACAAGGTGTAGGTTGCTGCAATAGGGGCTGGAGTGTCAGCTGTGATGCTGATTAAAGCACAGCAAGAGAGAGACGGTGTGTTCAAAAGCCTTTGCATTTGCCTTTGCCCAAACTAATGTGATGCCATTAGACACTGAACGATCAATTAAGGAGACAGAAACCAAGAGGGATGAGGCACAAGCTGACCTGGAGGTCATGCAAGCCTTACAGGCCGCTCTCACCAAGATCAGACCCAGTGCCCAAGAGATCTGTACGAAACTTAGTGCCTTCGCGAGCGTCTGGGCGACGGTTAGTGACAAGGCCTATGGAAGAGTGCAAAAAACTTACCCTAGAATGACAGATTCGCGCCGATATCCAAGAAATCGAAGAGAAGATTGACTATGCTGAAAATACGACTAAGGAGAAGGTACGCAACCCTCTTATTCCATGCACTTTCCCGTCATAACACTATGAACAGCTTTTCTTATCGCGGGTCAGAGCTATACAAGCGATGTACGAGCTCTTATCGAAGGGTCTTTACAAGTATGAGCGCATCGTCACCAAAGACAACCCAATTTTCGAAAAGGTCAAGCAATGAGTCGAAGTTAGTAAGCCATGAATGATCTTGCCTTTGCACGCCATGTAGTTCAATGATAATGACTACCAATAATAATTCTTTTTCGTAGTTTTTTTTTTTTTTTCGCTGGAGACTAAGTGATACGTCTATGGCTGTTCATGTCAGCTTGCTAGAGTAGACAGTGTCTCTGGGTAAGTATTCTTAACCGGCTAGCCGCCATGGTAGTCAAAATGAATGAGAATTTGATGTCCAGATATGAAAATCGCTGACCACAGCGAAGTCAGGCTGTGCGGCGTGAGTCATGACAGATTCAGTTAGAAACGTACTTGGACGTGCTTCAATTTTCTTGAAGGTCCTATTCACACGGTACCGGTATTCGCCGAAGCGGCCCGAGGTCCGATTATTTTTATTTGAATAAATATTTCTCTCAATTTGCTCTCAACTGACCATGTACACAACTTGACCGGAGTCTACTAATTTTTGGATACTACGACATGGACAGTGATAACGGAGCCTACAGTAATGCGCCGCCGACAAACCGCTTCAAAGTAAGAACACTATCACTATATACCTTTTTTCTGTTCCTCTAACCAACTCTCTCGTTTTCAGTACCAGTCGTATAGTAAGAGCCTCAAAGACGTCCATCTTCCCTCTGCCCTAGAACAATCGAAGAAGGACCATGACTTTGAGGTGCGTCTTTGATTCAATCGTCTTCAATCTATCTTAACGCTACGACTAGGATTCCGAATCTCATTTCCGAGATGCTTTGTCCCACTGGAGACAGCTGAATCTTTCTCCTTCCTTCATCACTTTTGCAAACAAGGCCTCATCCCTTTCCGCTTCTCTTCCGCTACTGCTTCATAACTGGCGCGAGGTTGTTGAGTTATGGATTTCAGCTTTGAAAAGCTCCGACGATGAAGGATTCAAGGCTCTTTTGGAGTGCGTGTTATCGCTTTCTACTCGTTTTTGCATCTAAAGCGTGTCTAGCCTTCTTCAGAAGCTAACTATTGATCTTCGGTCTACATTGGCGCCTGTCTATACCGATATCCTTCATGAACTGGTCGCTCTTCTCCCTCGTTCCATTTCAGCGGAGGCTCTGACAGTCTTGTTATCGACCTTTTCCCTAATCTTCAAGCATCTTCTTGTTTCATCTACGAACCCAGAATTACTCGAGCAGACCTGGACAGCCGTGCGTGCCATCTTACCAAAATGTCTGCCGGAGATACAGAGGGCCACAGCGGAGGTCTTGGGTGCACTTTTGAGGAGACTAAAAGTCGCAGCACGGGAGAAAATAATAATTCTTATAGCAAAGGATGTCGCTGGGATTGACGACGCGGCAGCGTGGCTATTTGTGTATGCTTGCAGGGTGCGTTTTCATAGCTTGCAAGGAACCACTTTACTTACCTCAATTTCTCTAGTCCGTGTCACAAACCCTTCACACAGCTACTCAGTCCATTTTAAAGCCATTACTGGTCTTCCACTTGTCATGCGAAATCGCAGGGCCCACATACACACTACTTCGTCGCATCCTGACAGCCCTTATACATCACGTCAGAGACAGCGAGAAATTCTCTCCCATTGGTGACTTACTCGTCTCCACTTTCATTGATTTCATGTCGGAGGCGCACGCAGATTACAATGAAGGGCGCCAGCGCGTCCTTGAAATGCTGTCTGTATCGTGTTCAGTGCGACAAGGTTCCCGACATACAGGTAAACTGCCCTTTCATACGTTGAGCTACTATGCTCATGTCATTTCTCCAGAAAAACACCTGTCACAGCTATTGGCAGCGGCGAACTTGACACCGATTACTGAGGAAGTCCGGCCCTCCTTACTCAAGTTTTCTGTAGCTGTGCTCACGGCTGGGAACATGGCTCTATCAATGGGATTAGGGCGTAAATTTCTGGAACGTTCTTGGGACCACCCAGTGTTTGCCATGGAACTACATGGAAGTCTTGCCGACCTTGGCTGGGGAGGATGGAAGATGGTCGCGCTACCCACTTTACTAAAGAAGACGCCTCTTCTTTTGGAGAAAGAGCCTGCTAGTACGCTTCGGCTTCTAGCTTCTGTACACAAGGATAAAAGGCTGGGTGAAGTCGACCTGGTATGGAAGCAACGTGTTGAACAATGGGTGACGAACAGACTCCAGCATTGGGTTATGTCTCGAGAATCAGTGAGTCTTCCAACATTTAGCCTTCCTAAAGAATACCAATTCACGACTCCATAGACGTTAGAACTGCAGTCTATCCTCATTCTTACAGGATATCTCTCCTCTAAGGTTACCCCACTTATCGTCAATATTGTTGACTCGTTATGTAATGCCAATCCCGAACCTGACTCCCGAAACGACAACTTTCCGTCGCCATCTTGGGCTCTTGGACTTTGCCTACAGTATTTATCAAAGAGACCACAAGGAGAGCTGACAGGACGTTTTCAACTGAAGGGATGGATACAAAAATGTGTGGTCAAATGGTATTGGTCTCCTAGCGTTATTAGCGGGCTCGTTACCCTCGCACACCAGAGGTGAATTAAAAGTCTATTCAACGTAATATTCTTCACATCTAACTTTATAATAGCGACTGTGACGCCGTCGACTTCGAAGAGTTGCATCTTTATCTGCAAAAGTCGATTCTCTCGCATAACTCGCAATTGCGTCTTAATGCCTTGCGCCTTCTTGCGTCCCCTGCAATCACGGTTCCAGGTCCTGTTCTGGAAGTCGTGAAACGTTGTCTACAAAGTGAAGAAGTACCACTGGATATTCAAGGTGTCCGGGAACGTGTTCTACATATGGGAAGAGTGGCGCAGATTGTGACAGATCAAAACAGAGGTGCAGACTTGTGCGCTCGATGGCTAGTAGGTATGTGTCGGCAAGTTTCCTTTGACAAGGCTTGACTGGCTGATGTTTCCCCCTCAGCTCAGTTGAAAGTCAATCTCCGGCCGCTGTGGTCACCAGCAGCTGGTGCCATAGCGTCCCTGACTCTGCACTTTGGTGATGATGTGTGGAATATTCTATTCGGAGAAGTTCAAGAAGTCTCTCAATCTGACTACTGGGATAGTACGACGGCTTCAAATGACGAAACACCTGAAGGTGACGACGATATATGGGAAGAGGAACGTTCCTGGAGAGATCCTGCTGCCCATAAATTCAGAGTGTCAGTGTATCAGTGGTTGAGTAGCTCCCCGATTCCTTTGAAGTCATCACAAGTGCGTGTCAATGATTTCCTAATCTTTTCTATGCTAACCTCTTTACAGGTTTCGACTGTCCGCGAAAATTTAGATATTCGTTCTTACGAGACACAGCTCGTGACAACGTTAGGGCAATGCTCTTCACTTGCTGAAAAGCACAACCATGATCTCATCTCGTATTTCTTTTCCATCGTTGACACAAACAGCAAGTCCAAGACGCCACGCCAAAAGCTTACACTCTGGCTCACTCTATTTTCAAAGTTCACGAACCCTAAAGCCCTCTATGCGACCGATAAGCTTCGGGACCTCTATTTCTCTCTTCTGTCACATCCCGATCGTTCGCTCCAATCTGTCGCACTATCGTGCATTTTGACCTACAAATCACGCTCACTTGCTCTGTACGAAGACAAACTTCGTCTTCTATTGGATAATACACGGTGGCGCGATGAACTTACTTCGCTAAGTCTCGCTGAGATCGAATCTCATGATCGTCCCGAGATTATAGACGTAATTGTGAGGTTACTCTTCGGAATAATGCTCGAAAAAAGGGGTCGTTCGCGGGGTTATGACCGTCGGACAACAATTTTGGGCGTATTAGATGGTTGCACTGATGAGGAGCTAGGGCTGCTGGTAGATCTGACGGTGAAGCCATTCGCCGCTGATAGACACTCTCATCAAGTGGAGTTCTTCACTGTCCAATCCACGGGGCAGATATGGGAGAAACAGCAGATCGGATTTCTGACCCTTCTCGGTGACTTGTTGACAAATTTGGGACCACGGTTGACATCATATTGGCCTGCATTGTTGGGCACCACAATTAACATTGTGAGTAGTGCTCAGGCAAAGGTGTCCAGCTCCAGTCAGGCAGCCGATACGTCCGATAGCGACGAAGTTGATGATGACGATGAGGAAGCTGTGGGCGCTTTACCGGTGGCTAAAGCGACTCGGACTATTCGACACCTCGGTATTAAACGCTTCTGTGATTTCTTCCAATGTCCGGTATCGTTCAACTTTGAACCTTACCTGCAAGCATCATTCGGCGCATTTATTTCCCCGCGGATACCATTACTTGACAAAGAAAACACTCAGTCACCCTCAGCTCTTCTGGAGCTTTTCTCTGTATGGTCCAAATCTATCGACCATACGACGGCCCTTGTTCGCTATGACACACAACTCTTACCACAAATATACAACTGCCTCATAGCAACCAATGTGAAGCCAGCAGTGGTGTCAAGAGTTCTCGATATCATTGAAAGGCTCCTAGTTCTCTCTGCCGAAGAGCCTGTTATCCTCGAGTCCATCATGAAGCCCCATCTTCCCCTTTTACTCACCAACATGTCAACGCTGATTGAACGCAAGAAAGGCTCAGAAGATCTTCTAGCGGACAGACAAATCAATGTTCTTTCCCAGCTCGCTCCCTACTCGACCAATACCGACGAGGCCAAAACGCTACTGCGTCTCTTCATCCCCTCGCTTCGTAAATCGTTCAAAGTGGTTTCCGAGAAAGTCAAGAATGACCTGCTCACTATTGTCAGCCATCTTATACCATTAGTCCCAGAGATGAAAGACGATTCTTCCATCGAATATAACAAACTGTATGAGGCACTCACTCAGTTGTTTCAAACTCTCCGGTCCCGGAATTCCCGACTTAGTCTTATGGCCGCATTCCAGAGTCTTGCAAGAGGCAGCACGACCTTACAAACTTTCGTCGATCTCTTGCAGTCACTGAATTCCTATTCACCAAAACGTTTGGATGAACCTGACTTCGATCGTCGTCTCAAAGCCTTCACTGAGCTGAACGACAGCGTGTTTACTTCCTTATCTGCCCGCGATTGGGCTCCTTTCATCTACCAGTCCCTCTACAGCATCCAGGATCCCGACGAACTTGCTATACGTAATAGCGCAGCCCATTCTATGCGACGTTTTATAGATTGTGTGGCCACCCGCGCACCCGATTTCGTTGCCTCGTTTTCGCGAATCCTATTCCCTGGCTTGAAGTACAGTCTCAGGTCGAAAAACGAGTTGGTTCGAGCTGAAGCTTTAGGTGTACTGGCGTATGCCGTCACAAATTGTGAAGACAATACTGCTGTCCAGGATATGCGGATGTTATTAGCAGATGGTGACGAAGAAGCTAATTTTTTCAACAACATCCAGCACGTCCAGATCCATCGAAGATCTAGAGCACTTCGCCGCCTAGCCGACCAATGCGATGAGCGTCCTCCTCGCAGCAGCACGCTTGCGGGTATTCTCATTCCGTTGATCTCGCACTATCTTGTGCCTACCTCACCCGCCAACCATCATCTAGTCAATGATGCTATTACGGCGGTTGGCCGACTAGCAAAGCATTTGACCTGGGGCGCATACTATGCTCTCATTCAGTCCTATATGCGACTGTCCAAAGCTAGAGACGATTCTGAGAAGACCTACGTTCGCACCCTTGTTTCCCTTCTAGAAAATTTCCATTTTTCCATAGACGAACAGGTGTCGTCGGAAGGCGCCGAAGACATTGAAGCTAATGAAGATGAGCATCCTGACACTTCGAAATCTTCGAAAATTATCTCTCGAATCTCCGATGCTGTCAATAACCGCCTCCTTCCCGAACTCCTGAAATTCATTGAATCTCGCGACTCCACCACCGAAGACACTACACGTATACCAATCTCCATTGGCATTGTGAAAGTGGCTTTGCACCTTCCTCCATCTCTTGGTGAACCTCAAATAACCAGACTTCTCACCGTGACCTGCCAAATCCTTCGTAGTAAATCTCAGGAGACGCGCGATACAACGCGTGACGCTTTGGCCCGCATATCAGTGACGCTGGGACCAAAGTACCTTCCTCTGGTAATCCAGGAGTTGCGTGGTGCATTGCTAAGAGGACCTCATTTGCACATTCTTTCCTATACCACACATGCGCTACTTGCTCATGTTACATCACCAGAGCACGCCGCTGTGTTTCATACACTAGATGATTGTGTGAGGGACGTTGTCCATATCTCTGCTGAGGTCATATTCGGCGAATCGGGAAAGGATGTTCGCTCTGAAGATTTCAAGACGAAGATGCGAGAAGTGCGTGGGTCATCGTCTAAGGGCTTGGACTCGTTTTCAATACTGGCAAAACAAGTCACGCCACCGTATATCAGCGGGCTCCTTTCCCCATTGCGCTCCATCATGAGAGAAACGGAATCGGCAAAGGTGATGCAACTAGTGGATGAAGTCATCAAACGCATTACAACCAGCCTCAACGTGAACACACATTTGATACCGACGGAACTCTTGTCACTCAGTCATACCCTTATCACCCAGAATGCCCAATTCCTCAAAGAAGCTCCTTCGCGTAAAAAGTTCAAATCCAAAGTTAAGGACGATGCCATCGTTCAGCTCAAACGCCAGGTTACGATCGAGAATGACCACTATAGCAACAATTCCTATCGGTATGTTAATTTGAATTTACGAACGGCTTCTAATACTCAGTTGTTCCCCAGCTTTGTCGTCTTTGGTCTTGAATTATTCAACACCGCGTTAAAACGGAACCGCTTTGATTTTAGGGACAAGGGCATAATATCAAGGCTTGAATCAATGGTCGTGGCGATTGGAAACACTTTATATTCAATCAGTTCCCCCGTTTTGATGTCAGGAGCCAGATGTGTAGCTGGTTTGGTCAAATGCCCCCTGAAATCCATGGACAAGTCGCTACCAGTTTTCATCAAGCAGACACTGGATATCGTCCGGTTAGCTGGAAACACAGAATCAGAGCTTGTCCAAGTGGCTTTAAAGTCTTTGGCTACCATCATACGCGACGGGTCGGCAGTCGATATGAAGGAGAAGGACCTTGTGTTCCTACTCGAGATTCTTTCTCCAGATCTCGAAGAGCCTTCTCGGCAGACAACCGTCTTCACTATGCTTCGCGCTATCGTGTCTCGGAAGTTTGTGGTACCTGAGATTTATGATTTAATGGAGAAAGTATCGGAAACGATGGTGGCCAGTCAATCTCCGCAGGTCCAAGAGCTCTGCAGAGGCGTGCTTCTCCAATTTTTGCTGGACTATCCGCAGGGAAAGGGGAGACTCCGAAACCAGATGACATTCCTCGCAAAGAATCTATCTTACGTTCACGAAAGCGGAAGGAAATCTGTCATGGAGCTTTTGGGTGCTGTCATAACGAAATTTCAGTCGGTGTTGGTGTGGGAGTACGCTGACCTACTTTTCGTCGCACTCGTAATGGTCATTGCCAACGACGACTCTGCAAAGTGTACCGAAATGGCTGCTCAGCTCATCAAATCGCTTTTGGGACGGCTAGATGAGGAGCGACGTGAAGTCATTCTATCGCATCTGCATTCATGGGCCTCACAGGAATCGCAACCTCGCCTGACACAGGTTGCTTCTCAAGTATACGGCTTGTTTGTGGACGCATTACAGACTGCAGCTCTATCCCACACTCCCGCCATTTTGCAGGATGTTAACTTGTCTCTACAGAGGTCGGCACAGACTCTATTACTTGCAGAGGTCGACGACGACGCCATGGAGGTGGACTTGGATTGGCAGACACCATATCAGTCTTTGCTTGTGATCTCAAAAGTCATACGCGTCTTTCCCGACCTGACTTCGAAGTCTGATACCGTTTCGTGGCAGGATATAGTCACACTTCTTCTCTTTCCCCATTCCTGGGTTAGGACAGCATCTTGTCGACTCGTAGGGTCCCTCTTTGCCACCAGCCCCGTCCATGCTCCTGTGAACTCCGAGTCTTTTTCAGTATTTTCAAAGTCGGGCATGATCGACATATCAAAGAAACTGTGTCTCCAACTCAAAAGTCAACATCTAGACGAGGCGCTGAGTCTGCAGTTGGTAAAGAATCTATTCTATATCGGGAAATGCTTCGTTTTTTCGTCATCATCTTCTGAAGAAACCGAAGAAGGCGAATCAACTGTCATTTTGGACGGTGCCGAAGAGCCAGACGACCCTGAAGAGATACAGAAACAGGACAACCCTCTACCGTGGTTGTTTTCGAAGCTTTCGTATCAGGTCAGATCCGCGCATATCACTCGTCGGAACAGACACAATAAGGTACCTTTATGCAGAAATGTTATGCAATCATATCTACGACTAACGAACCTTCTCTAGCCCAATTGGCACCACCAGCCTCTGTCCATCCTCAGATGGTTTGCCGCGATGGCCTCTTTCTTGGAATCCAAAAGACTCGAGATGTTCCTGGTCCATATCCTGTCGCCTGTGTATAGAATCATCGAAGACGATACGATTCGTGATCAACAAATGGGTACTTGTATTCCTTTTCATCCAATGCCAAACTAACGTTAAGTCTAGACGAACTGAAAACTCTAGCTACGGAGTTACAAGACCTCGTCCAGTCCCGAGTAGACCCTGCTGCATTTTCGACGATATACAACCAAATACGACAAGGCGTCTTGGGCGTTCGAAGGGAACGGAAGGCCGTGAGAGCCTTACAGGTGGCTACCAATCCTGAGGTGGCCTACAAGCGGAAGCTTCAGAAGAATAACATGAAGAAGGATAGCCGCAAGAGGAAGGGTGATCTTTTCTCGTAAGTCGCATTCACATCTGAGGTGAATAGCTCCGATGTAAATCATCTCTTTTTCAGGGATAGGAAAAGCAGCATAAAGCGGCATCGCTCATAACGAAGGCCACCCAATCTGTATATATTATACCTGATTAATCCTACGCGGCGCTCCTTTTGTTGTGATATGCGCGTCCGGATCTCCGAGATACTTACACAAAATTCACGCAGCTTAACTGTCGAGGATTTAACGGTCAAAGTCGATGTTTGTTCGCTCAAATTCGTAGCCTCCAATTGTGTGCAGGCAAACGAGTAGCTCTTCCAGGGTTTTTTGATCTCACTTCCAACGACAGGCATCTGTATAGTAGGCATGTCTGTCTGGATAAAGTATGTTCAAAGAAACTGCCGGGCAGTTTCGTTGACATAAATAACACGAGAAACTCAAATCAAACGCCAATGGCTGGTCACTAGGTGATGTTAGCGGACGAAAAAATGCCAATGTAGACAGACAGAAGTGCTGCCTCGGAAGCGGTTGATTTTAACCGATTTTGATCTCAGGTGACATGGAAAGTAATCGGGACGGTTTTTCGTGCAATATATAATTGGAAAAGTGGAGAGAATGATCATCGTACGGTACGCCTAATGCTTTGCGAAGTTGTTGAATTATCTCAATCATAAGGGAGGACCAAGTCCTCCCTCTTCAACCTACAGATTTGGATGTCTTGTACAAGAATTGCAATGCCAGGGTTTCTAAGTCATGGTTTGGGAACTAGGGCCCCGCGTTTACCCCCCTGTCCTTGGCAGAGGAAAACTCGGCTACCTCGGTTTGCTGTCGGTTGACAAGGGTTTCTTTCAGCCATAACTGCCGATATTTATCCTTCCATGTCAAATGGCATCAGACCTCGCATGGTATAGATTTCCCGTCTCGGTCAACTTGTGGTTGGATGTGCTCGGTGAAGAAACCCACAATCATGCGGGATAAATGTCCGGCAGCTGTACGGGCCATGTGCCGCATCGTCGATGAAAAATGTGGCGGTAGACCTTCAGAATCATAAGGGAATCTAGACGTGGATAGAATTGTGACTATGGAGGGGACTAGGCTAAGCAACCGGTTCGAGAAGATTTTACGATAAACTCACAAAATTTGACCCAAATGCATCTAAGGACAAGAATAGCGCCAGCCAATGCCACCTTTAAGCATTCTACCATCCTCACCATGACCCATCGAAGTAACAGTCGTGGAATTCGAAGCAGCGAATGTCGAAAAGTGGTAATTAATGTTTTCTTGCCCTCGACTTCACGCTGGACAATATTCCAGGGAGCAACATGGCTGGCCCGGAGGTAGGCATGACAGTCCGTGTGCATTTCCGCAACCACTGGAACATGGCAAAGTTGTTGCGGAATATGTAAGTATCAGATAACCGTGTTACAGGCATTCACACGGAATCATCGTCGAGGTCCCCGAGGTGGACAACCTTGAAGTTGACAGCAATTTTTCCAGCAGACTGGCGGCCACGGTGGCTGCCCGTGCGTCTTAGTACTAGGTTGCTTGTTGCACGTTAATAAACTGATAAAAAAAAATAATATCCAGCACAGTCACGGTCACGGGACTCGGATACATACGCGACCCCTCGTCGAGAGCTCTAAATTTGGCGTCTTTTACATCTTTGGAAGAAGAGGTTCTCTCTTGCGCTTTGCGGACTCGTAGATTTCTGCTTTTTACGCACTACGAGGTGCGATATTCGTTTCTTTGTCAATGTAACCAGGTCCTTTGGACGATCCAACCCACGCATATGATCTATGTATGACATTGATTAGGCGTGCCATGGATGAAATAAGTCGACCGAATCACAGGCTCTCTTCGTTTGATCTGAATACTCGCATTTGAAGACATCCGACGATATAACTAGGTAATGTTAGCACTCGAAGAACGTGGGGTATTAGAACTGGGAGTGTTGAGACTGAGGGTCATGGTCATGAAATGACCTTGAGGGAGGAGGCATGCCAGCCACAAGTTAATCTGCTTATCGTTCCCAATAACACTAGAGGAATATGGCATATGCAAGCCAAGCTCAACCGGCCCGGCGGACTTGTAAAGCCTTTCTGGGCCTTTCTCAATGGCTCCCGCTTTCCCTCTCTACATCACGACGTTTCAAACATAGCTCAGTACACCACAATCTTGGTAGTATTGGCAGGTGCTCCGGTCAGTCTGCCAGTTCCATGCTGCACAAGTCCTATAATCAGCTTTCTCTAGGTACCATGATATTAGCATAATCCTCGGAACAGATCATGCGATGCCCCGTTCAAGTGCAGACCGGATCGACGGCCCCCAGTACAGGACCTCGCTTCGTCATTATCTTCGCAAGCACATGTACGATGGATCATTACTGGCCGGCCTGAGAACTTCGAAGGGTTATATGGCTGGACGAGTCTCTCGTCAACGCTCCAGGTACGTGTTCTACCGCGAACTTGTCCTTATCTCAGTGTTAGGATAACGACGCCGACAATGATCGCGATACTACTGGCATTGTTGTGTCCCATGGCAGTCCTTTCTGCGGACACCCTAGGTATCAAAGATGGATTTACAACATTCAACACCGGGACGTTCACTATGAAGCTCGTCAAAGACTCTCAGACCCTGTATTCCTTGGTCCCCACCGGTTCGAGCTTCGACTTCATGCCCTCCGACTACATGGCTCAGCGTGCGGATAACGGGCAGAACCATGTTGGCGACATTAACATACGCGCTCGACGAAGCGGCACATCAGTGTGGACCACAATCAGCTCTGTGACCAACCGAAGCCTGGTAACACCATTAAGTGTTTCGGGGACAACCATCGCAGCAGCGAATCTTGCCCCCACCCTCAATTCAACGCTGCTCGGTGTAACACGTAGCTGGGTAGTCGACAACGGGATTTTGCAGTTACGGTTTACCATTTCTAATCCGCAGAGCCAGGCGGTCGAGATAGGTGCCTTGGGTGCGCCTCTGGAATTCAACAGTGCACGTCACCGTGTTTCCTCCCCTTTCTTATGTACTCACAAATGCCTACAGATCTTTACCGGCCGCACTGCAGACCAAACCAACAACAACTGTAGCCTCATAGATCCATACATCGGTCAGGACGCAGGCTTTGTTCAAGTCACTCCCCTTCTAGGAACTCTTCGGCCCCTTGTTCTCATTCCGGCTGCTTCGTCGCCCTTTGAAGGCTGGCATTTCCTTCCTGAGGTCTACAGCGACTCGAGTTATGACTATCAGTCGCAGACTTTTGAAGGATTTTATGAATGGCAATTCCACACCTTAGCCTTCGCCCAAAACGAGTGGGCCTCCGTCACCCCTTGGAACGCCCCAACGTCGTTTATTCTGCAACCAGGACAATCACGTACCTACGGTCTTAAATTCATCCTCGCAGATTCCATTCGTGGTATTGAGAATACTCTCGTCAATGCTGGTCACCCTGTTGCAGCTGGAATTCCGGGATACATTCTCCCGACTGACCAGACTGGGAAATTATTCCTCCACTACGGCTCAGCAGTATCATCCATCTCTGTCACTCCTTCTGGCGCTCTATCTTGGACTACTAATTCGGATGCAAAGACTAGCGGATGGGTCGGTTACAACATTAATCCGCATACATGGGGCCGCTCGAGATTGACCATCACATACGCAGACGGCACGCTGCAGACTATCAACTACTACATCACACACGACGCCGTTCAGGTGTTGAGTGATCTCGGAAATTTCCTTACCACCAATCAGTGGTTTAGTGACACTAGCGATCCATTCGGACGAGCACCGTCGGTCATCAGTTATGATCGAGAAGTAAATGTGATCGTGAAGGATGACCCGCGTGCATGGATTCCGGGTCTTAGCGATGAAGCTGGTGCTGGATCGTGGCTTGCGGCAGCAATGAAGCAGTACCTCCAGCCGAACGCAGCCGAAGTGGCCAAGATGGAGCAGTTCATGAATAGGGTGGTCAAGGGATTATTGCAGAATTCGGATGGTCGGTCGGTCCTTGTCCTGTACTACACGACCTGACGTATTTCCTAGGCACTGTAAAGAAGTCCGTCTATTACTACCAGCCCGCCTTGGTACCGAGTTACAAGTACCCGACAACCATCAATTGGGGCAACTGGTGGTCGTGGAACAGAGCAGCATCTTATGACACTAGTCGGGGATACGACTATGTCCACGTCATAGCTGCTCATTGGGCTATGTACCGTGTCGCAAGGAATTATCCTTCTCTTGTCTCCGTACAGAATTCTACCTGGTACCTTGACCAGGCACTGGCTGTGGTTACAAAGCTGACGGATGGCACTGTTGGCTACTGGGAAGACGGTTTGATGGGTGAAACAGTGCTCAGTTTCTTATTGGATGATCTCACTAGAGAGGGAAGGACGTCGGACGCATCCCTTTTGAAGAGCAGAATGCAGACGAGATACAACGCCTGGTCTAGGCAAAATTTCCCGTACGGCTCAGAGATGGCGTGGGATTCGACCGGCCAAGAGGGTGTTTATCTGTGGAGTAAATATTTTGGCGGATCGGCTCTGGCGACAAAAACTCTTAACTCAATTCTTGCGTATCAGCCACTGATTCCTCACTGGGGTTACAACGGTAATGCACGACGATATTGGTATGTTTTTCCTTCACCGTTCCATCTTGTTCGATGCTGAAGCATCATGTAGGGACAACATATACGGAGGAAAGCTTCAACGCATCGAGCGGCAGATCCACCACTACGGCTCTGGTCTAAACGCCCTCCCGTTGATCTCCGAGTTTACTACGTCCCCAACGGATAACTTCCTCCTTCGACTTGGTTACGCCGGTCTCTCTGGCCCAATGTCCAATATCGATCAAGGAGGCTTTGCATCAGCGTCGTTCCACTCATGGGCAGACACGTTGAAATGGGACGGGTACTCTGGTGACTACGGTCCAAACTTCTCTGGCCATTCCATGGGAATCGGAATGTACCTCATCGAGCATCCAGATTTCGGATGGCAGGCATTCGGCGGGACCGTGACGGCATCATCTTCTACCTCAGTGCAGGTACAAGTCAAGGATTCTGGAAGGAGGAAAGTATTTATTGCGCCGATTGCCGCAATGTTGAAACTGGATGCCGGGGCGTTTAGTGCGGTAACGTATAACCCGTCGGCGCACACGGTTGTGGTTACCATTGTCAATGCAGTTGGGTCGGGAGCTGCAGCGCCAAATGGAAGATTGGTGGTGAGCCAGACTGTCAGTGGCCAGGGTGGCATTGGGGTCTTGACTCCGACAAAAAGTCTGAGTGTGGATGCAGGTGCCTTTACCGTTCCGTTCAGTGGTAATAGCGCGACGGTAACATTGTCACCATAGAACATGTACTCAGGATTTCTCGTGGAATAATCTTTCTGTGTTCGAATAAGCATCTAACAAGGCTGAGGGGATGGATATGACTGGAATCAATTCGAGGTCCTGCGGACTACATAGCAGATGTGCAATTGTCTTTTTCTCTGATGATCGTTCTCACAACTGACGTGTACTTATCCACGGCACCTTCATATGATGCCTATCCCAATCCATTTGCGGCGCGTTGGCCTGCATAGTCGATCATAGCCCGAGGTCAAGTGTGGGACAAAAACCTTTCAATGTTGACAATGAGGTACTCATTAACTACTGAGAGATATTGTAGAATATCTATCTATCGCCGCTCAAATACACACGCGTACTTGAGGTGCGAAAATAGAGGTGAGGAGATTCATCAAGAGAATCCAGTCCTTATCGTTGGATTAAATATTGGCAGCGGATGCGCCTCTGTGTTGAACACATACTCTGTGCTGGGTGTTAGAGAAGACAGGTTGTAATGATAGCATGAAATACGAACTATCCAAAGGCAACACATCTGCGTCGTCAAATAGCAGGTATAGATACTTCAAAGTTTCGCTCTGAGAAAACTCATCAGCCAGAACTAGCTTCGTCTAAAAAGTCACAGACCATCAAGAATGTCTCCATCT
The DNA here is from genome assembly GCA_028551335.1 of Armillaria sp. CMW 4456. Lineage (NCBI taxonomy): Eukaryota > Fungi > Basidiomycota > Agaricomycetes > Agaricales > Physalacriaceae > Armillaria > Armillaria sp. CMW 4456. The sequence continues at coordinate 167,024 of JANDKJ010000638.1, read as the reverse complement.
TATCCTCAAGTCGTACAGGAACCTCGTCAACATTGACAATCGTCGCGTATCCACCGGTCTCGACCTTGCAATACCTTTCAATGGACTGGAAAATACTCCAACCATAATCCCGGTACTTCTTGTCACCTGAGAGTCGGTACGCTAGAAAGAGTGACTCCACCGTCTCAGGACTGATAATCAGTCAGTTGAGGGAAATCCGAAGTCCGGCTACATACCGTAACATGTAACGAGCATCGTAAGGAGGGAAAGCACCCGGCCTGAGTGACAAACGGCAGTGAGGAAAATGGGGTAATGCCGACTCAAGGTTCAGTCGCACCTAGCACCTTTGATGTACCAATCGGAGGGAGCATTGGCCGTTTGGTCCATTCCGTCGCTGGGTATTCTGAAATGGACGATCTCTGGGGCCAATCCGCTGGGTGAGGTGAGCACCCGGGAGTATGAAAGTGATAAGGCACGTACGTGGCGGTGTCGTGAGTATCCATACAAGTCTTGATAAGGGCCGCGCCTGATTTCCAGTCCCTGAGCCCCGTAAGAGTGAGCTCCTGCCCTCTCGGAGGTACGGAAATGGTATCAAAAAGAGCACCCGTTGTAGTTGCCCCAAGCATGAGAGATCCGCCAATGAAACAAACTAGATGGTCTTGTTTGGGGGTCAACCGCCAAGAACTGTAACGATCAGACTACGGAAGTGTAGTTCGAGGTATCAATGCACGCACATTTCGTTATTTTGGTTACGCTCAGGTATCAGTTCTGCAGTGTATACCATTTTGCTGCTGGCGCTCTTTTGGATGAGGTACTGATGGATTCCTTGCATAGTGATGTCATACATCTGCATAAAGTTCAGCGTTCATCTCGGCGGATGATCTGAAACAGTACCTCGCGGTAGACATCCTCTGTTCGGTTCTGCAGGGCATCAGAGTGAGTAAACAATGCCTGTACGCATACTCACAGTTTGGAGGTATTGTTTTCTGTTGCTAGATCAATGGGGAAATGACATGGTCGAATGACCCACTTACAACAAGTACTCATAGTAAGAGTCCCCCCTGGATCCAAGACGTATAGCCGATGGAACAAATTGGCCTCCTTCCAGACTAAAACACAGTTTAGTCACGCTGACACCGATGCATGGAAAGAATGGACCTCATGAATATGGAAGCAAGACCGTGCGGCATTTTCGCAGCCTTGATGACTTTCATCACCTAGGCATTAAATTCATATTGTATACTTACGCCCGTAACAATCATCACTTACATTCTCAGCCTTTTCCCAATATATCTCATTGTCAGTTAGAAAGCTCAAGTAGCGAAACTCTAGCTGTAATGTTGACACCTCTGCGGTGCTGACGAGCAGGGGGAATTCTTTGTCCGGGATCCCTTTGCGCTCTACCAGATTTACCATCGGAAGAGGTAAACCAGTGGGCGTGTCAAATACAGGCAGGAGCCGGTCCGCCAGGTCGACAGCACGCTCGAGATAGAGGGGATCCTCACCAGAGATGTGATAAGCCGAGAGAAGTCCGCCGAGAACACGTATTGTCGTCTGTGAAGTCTGTCAGCTTATGCACAGTAGTTAGCATGACGGAAACGGTCGACCTCGAAAGTGTTGAAGCTTCCATTCGTTTCAAACGACAGCTTGTCGGATACCCAGGTTCGCGCACGAGCATAGTCATCGTCAAGACCCATGATCAACATAGTGTCAATGGAATCTATGACAGTGTATCCAATTCCACCTGTGTCTGTCAAATTGGATCCGTTGCGACTGATGGGATGGTATTCATCAGACCCCATAGCATCCCGTTCTGCAGTCCGCTCAGAGATACACACGCCACCAGGCGACAGTAAACGTACCATAAGCTCTCCAGGCATACTGGGAGAAAGTGAACAAAATCCGCAGCAACGGCAAATTCACATACTTTGAATGCCTCTACCACTGCGTCTCTCTTTGGTATATCTGCACTCCTATTGGCGACCCTAACACGAAGGCCAGCCCTAGACGGGGGTTGCCATGGATTTTCTCCTAACCATGAATTGACAAGTTGAGCGACAGGACGAGGATTCTGAGTCGTTCTTTGAGAACGCATATAGCACGGTGAGGAGAACGTAGGCGTACAAGATAGATAAATATCCCGAATGCAACGAGAAACGGTATCCAGATAATCTTGGCATACTTTTGAAAGGACGAGAAATCTACGTCCAGGTCATTGTTACTCTGAAGTAACGACAGCTCAGCAGATGGTAAAGGATCTGTGGCAAAGACGACGAACGGGTTCATTCTGGGTAGGTTTGGCTGCAGGTTTTGAAGACGCCTTTTTCCGTTTCCTTGGACCTGGGTCGGGCATGAAGTTGAGAAGGGGTGGACTTATATCATTTGGAAATTATGACGCGCTTGCCACGTTTGGCGAACCATCCACAGGTAAACAAGTCACCTCTTTCTCTCTTTGCTCTCTCCTCTCGTCCTCGATGAGGCTTATTTCCCTCCTTATCGTCGCATCATGGCTCGGGACGACATTTGGAATACAGGAATCCGATGCTGGCGTTATTGACTGGCACAAACGATTGGTCGGTGTCCCTTTGGTAGATTCGACTTCAACTGCACCTGTGTTTCACCGCGTTGGAGATAAGAATACGAAGAGCGTTATACTGGCAGCAACCGGACAAAACGTATTGGCTGCTTTGAACCCTATTGACGGTTCAGTAGGTACGTGTTGGCGAGATCGTCGCGGTAGAAGCCTTACGGATATTTCATTGCAGCTTGGCGGCATATATTCGAGCCAGATGATGCAATTATAACATTTCAGAAGCAGGATACAAGTGCGTTTTTGTAGAGAGTCGATTATTTCATTCTTAATCCTTGTTTAGCTGTCGCGTCTCTTTCTGGGCCTGGCGGCGCGACTCTACGATCTTTCGATGTTTTAAGCGGCCATCTCTTGCTAGAAAGGCGTTTACATTCTCCAGATACAAGGTTTCTCTCGGAACTAGGTCTTACAGGATCGCAGATCGCTTTCACGGCTGATTCAGATATCATTGCTTTGACCAGCGGACATACTATTCAGTATATCACCAAGTCTGGCGGGATACGCTGGACATGGACGTCAGAAGACCAAAGGTATGGTTTACTATTGAAGTACTGTGGGTTACCAACCTTATCTGTTTCACCCGAAGTTCCCTTGTCGCATACACCCACGTCGTTGCCACCCCCGACACCGTATATGCTGTCGGAGTAGCTAAATCATACACTTCCTACACTCTACATGTCGCAGCCCTCTCATCCGGGTCTGGTCTACTTTTGTCATCTGCACATATACCCTCCAGTCTTACAAGTCCTTCGGACCTTGTGTTGCTAACAAGCAATACCGTTTCGCGGTTAGCATGGTTAGAACAAGGATCAGTAAAGTCTCTTGCACTCTCGACGTCGTTAAAGGAGAAAACAACGATAATCAAGGGGACGAACTATAAGCGAGTCCTCGATGTTGGTTTAAGCAAGCAAGGCTATATCGTTGCTATCATGCATGATGGAACAGGGCGCGTCTTCAGATTGGGAGAAGATGGCTCTGACTTGAATAATATATGGGAGTTTGAAGGATCCGTAAGCGCTTGCAACTTGCCCGACCTTGGCCGTTTTTACTTTTTGTTAGGCCAATGATCCTCGGCACTCGGAGTCATTGTATACTGGCGGATTGGATAAGGCTGGACTCCCGTATATTGGACGCCTCTATTGGTCACATGCTTTTCAGGTGAGTCGTCTTGTGTGTAATTAACGATCGAGGTTGAGTATTCGTAGTTTGCATCTGCAGAAATATTCGCACCACACTTGGCCTCCGGGAAAGGTCTAGTGACAGGGTTTTCGTTCCCTTTTGAAACCTTTAGTCATGGTGTTATAACACACGTAGGTGTTTTTCTCTCCATCAAATAAGCTATTTGATGTCGATTTATCAAGATAACAATGGATGCTGCAAATCCTTCCGCGTTCACCGTCCTTGGACGGTTTGTTTTGACTACAACTACTGGCACAGTTCAACTCTGGCAACAGGATAAACTACAATGGACACGAGAAGAATCCTTGTCTTCCGTTCGTGTAGCTGAATTCGTCGAATTACCTGAACGCGTCGTTACCTCATCTCATGGCCTGGATGAGCAATTCTCTGAACGTGTACGACGACACATATCCGACGCCCAAAACTTGCCTCGATATGTTCTCAACTTTGTTAGACGCTTTGCGACCGGTTCTTATGCTTCGGTTTCGTCATCTGTGGCTGCCAAGGATGGATCTTTGTCTCGCGACGCGTTTGGATTTAGGCAGATAATTCTTGTCGCTACCGACTTCGGGAAAATTTTCGCCCTTGACTCGAGTAACGGGAATGTTGTATGGAGCCGTATACTCGGATTAGGATGGGCAGCAGAAGTAGGGGGCAAGCATTTACCCGTCAAGATTTTTGTGACCCGAACCGTGAGCGATGGAGAGTCGCCACAGGCCGTTCTGGTTACGCAAAGGCGAGCAAACAACGCGAGTCTAGTCACTCTCACATGGAACGTTTCTAACGATATCTTAGGGTCTTCTGGACACTACGTTATTCCATTTTGACGCCTTGACAGGTCTCGATGCCCGTTCAGACGCCCAGGATACCAAGGTACTAGAGGGAACGGATATACCTGAAGCCATGGTAGACGCCTTTATGCTTCACAAGGATGATACGAGGGTTATTATAGTTGTGGATGAATTATTGCAGGTCAGTGGTATATGCATCTTTGTGGTCAGTGTTAATGTCGCTCTAGGCGCACCTCTACCCTGACACAGATGCTTCGAGGAATTTCTTACTCGAAAATGCGTCCTCGCTTTATTTTCCCCTCCAGATGAACGTTCGGAACGGGCGCCACATTGTTGGACACCATATAGCCGATATTCCTTTACAGAGTCCTTATCTTGTTGCAACACCAGTCTGGACGCTCTCTCTATCACGTGGAGAGACTGTGCGATCTCTGATACCGGGTGCTCGGGGCCCCGTAGCGTCTATTGGGACAGTCCTGGGGAATCGGACAACCCTTTACAAGTATCTAAATCCGCGGACTTTTGTGGTCTTGACGGATGGTGTTGCATCAGAGCCTCCCAGCTGTGGGCTCTACGTTGTCGATGCTGCCAAGGGCACGATAGTTTACCAAGTTTCTCTGCCTGTCAATGCGGGCAAATGTGATGTCAAAGCGACGTTGACGGAAAACTGGCTTATTTATCACTATTACGACGACGACGGCAAAGGGTACAGAATGGTGACAGTGGAGCTGTATGAAGGATCTCAGGCAGACGAGAAGACGCAAAGGTAAAAAGTTTGGAATCGATCGCTTTGACTGGACTGACGTGGAGGACAGTTCTGAGCTATCTGCATATTCCAAAGACAATACGGCCATACAGGTATTTGAGCAATCATACGTGTTTCCGCATGGGATAACTGCGATGGGGACGACGTGTACCAAATTCGGAATCTCGAGCAAGGATGCTATTGGTGAGTGGAAGTGGGCGGAGATAAATGGATTGGCGCCAACTTCGTTTTTAGTTGCGACGACGAACAACAAGGTTCAGTCGTTCTCCCGGCGACTTCTGAATCCGCGAAGACCGAGTCAAAAACCGACTTTTGAAGAAGCAGAAGAGCAGCTGGTGCAGTACGATCCTCTTCTGCCAGATGATCCACGGCGGGTGCTATCGCATACGTACGAGGTAGGGGTTGTGTATGTTTACGTTACGTACCCGCGTCCTTATCCTCTACTCAGGTGGCCAATATCAGACGCATCATTACGTCTCCGGCACTGCTTGAGTCAACGTCGTTGGTGTTTACGCTGGGACTGGACCTGTTTTTGAGCCGGGTTGCACCTTCAAAGACGTTTGACGTGCTAGACGAGAATTTCAACAAGGCGCAACTTGTGTTTACCGTTCTTGGGTTGGCGGCAGCGATTGGGATCACAAAGCCAATTGTCCGGAACAAAAGGCTGAGGGAAAAGTGGTATCAGTGATAATCAATCTGATGTGTATTCCCGGCAATCTGTTGTTCCGAAATAACAGTTTGTTTGGGCTAGGCACCGTGGTCGATCAGATGAAGCACATGTTATTTGTTCCAAGATATAGATATCTGTGATACATAGAAGTATATATACGATGATTGCAATCCAGAGTGTCAAAAAAGGGGGGTGATGGGGGGAGATTAAGTCTGATACATTACTCGTAGACGTGGATTTCCCAAGAATCAAAACATTCCAACCGACAGTCCGGCCAAGTGAAAGATAAATTAGAGTAAGGGAATATTAGGGAACGATGTTTTCGAGGCTATTTTTTCTGCTGGCGCCAAAGGCAGCGAGGGACTTTGTCTCCTCACCGTCCATGCGCCAGATGTTGTTGGTGGGAAGGGATGTGGGCTCCTCGTACTCGTCAAAGCTGAGGTCTGCAGAGGAAGTCGAGACGGGAGAAAGCAACGGGCTCTGCTGGAGGATGTCATGGAGGAAGGAGGGGAGGAGCGGGGCTGGGGCTGGGGCATGGAGCTCGCGATGGCCTGAAGTCTGGTAGATAGGGTAAGCATTGTACTGGGTGCCAAGCTCGAACTGGCTGTGGGAACGGTGGACATGGGCATGGGGCTGGGGAGGGGAGGTGTTGATGAACGGGCGATGGGCCTGGGGAGGCGTAAGCGAGTGGGACCGGGCCGGGAGGGTATCGTGTGTCTGGGCGAGCACGGACGTGAGTAGCGCGATTCGCTCGGCCTGCACGGCTGCTGAAATAGAATCTCCATTCCCTTCAGCATCTGGCATGTCAAAGAGAATAAATAAACGTATACTCGACGTTGGGTCACACTTACAGGGAAGACATGTCTGGCAGACTTTTCTGCGCCGCCAGTTGAGGTAGTTGCATTTCTGGCAGATCCAGTCGCCGGGTTGCTGGACGCGTCAAGGTGAGGTAAGGACGACGAGATCGGATATGGGGGTACTTACGTGAGAGATGGGTCCTCGGTTCCCTGTGTTCAGGATGGGTGGCTGCTGGCTGGGTCGTCAGACACGCTGGGGTTGAGAGCTGGGTACTCACTGGGACGCCTACGAGGCCGCTTGGTCGAATCTGGCCTTGCTCAGGGAAAGGCTCGTTGTCGGGCCAGTACATGATGCATGGCGAGAGAGGATCGCTGGATATGTTTTGGACCTTGCCGCCAACAGCAAAGGCACGTCCCGAAGGCGTAAGGAGCGGGTGAACCGACTTGGTCGGCTGTGGCGAGGGCGGGAAGGCGGGCGACTGGGGCGAGTAGGCTGGCGAGACGGGTGGTGGCGGCTGGAAGCGAGGTGAAGGCATGGGGCGCGAAGAAGGCGGTGGCGGCGTCGCCTGGTACAGCGGAGCTGGACTCGAGCGAGGTGATCCACAGCCAATGCAGGCCAAGTTCCGTCTGGAAACAAGTCAGTCGTCGCTGCCTGCATTTTATACGAACTACTGACCCGAAATTATGTGCGGCACATTTTGGGGTGCTACAGCTGTTGAAATGTATAAGCCAAAATGGAATAACAAGAGAAAGGGACGCATACATCCAGTCGCCAAGCCTGAAAGAGGTCCTTGGATTCGGAGGATTCGAAGAAAGAGTATAGTCGGCACGTGAGGCGATGTAGACAGGCTCGAGCATGATGGGCGGGGGAGGTGGTGGTGGCGAGTCGGAAGCTACGAGCGCCTAAAGAAGCGTTGAAAAGGGCCAGGATATACGTAACGACTGCCTTACCTGGGTCTGCATGTCGAATCGCTTTAGTTTATGAAACGGCTCCAGGTCGACGTCTACGGCGGGCACGACGATAAGGCCCGTGCTCGACAGCGACAAGGCCGTACATGCCTACAACGATGTCAGAAAAAAAATACAGTGGCGGCGTCACGTGCCGACGCGCTCACCTCTTGGTGTGACTTGAACACAGCCCATACGCTGTCTCGGCTCTTGTCCCGCAAGGTCCACATGGATACAGGATTCGGAAAATGCTGCGAAATGAGTTACGAGTACATCTGACAGGCCATTTGCCTACCTTGAATAACGTCGAATCTGGTGGGTGGGGAAACTGCCAGGGATGAATAAGGGCACCGAAAAAAAGACAAACGACGCACCGTGACGACTCTGGAGCGAGTCGCGAGAAAAAGCTGGACAGAGGGCCAGTCGGGGGGATGCATGGGGAATGGTCCGATGCATAGCAGATATATAACCAGGGATCGACAAATCTCGAGCTTTTTTGCAATCTGCCAACTGGGAGGAAACGTCAATTTTTCAATTTTGGAAATTAAGGTTGCGCATTAGGTAATCTGTTCCCAGGTTGGCACGGTTGCGACAGAATCGATGTACTCTAGTAAATTAGATTCGCGTTTCAACTACGCCACTGTCAAGCAACGGCGGATCCCGTCTTGCTGCCCGCAAATGTCCATATATCGCCTGCTGAAGCTTCCTCCCTCCGATCTGGCTCACCCGCCCTTCCTTCACTAGATATCGTGCATAGTTTCGCCACGCTACCGCCACTGTTTCCTGAGTTCGTCCCATCCTGAGCGTGCTGATACTTCCAACAATGAACAGGCCTCGTTTCGCTCGTGTGAGCCCAACATTCAGCCGCCCTCGGTCGGCAAGGAAGCCGATATGTCCTCCCGCGTTGTTCCGCACGGTAGAGAATATGATAATCTCCTTCTCCCGCCCTTCGAACCCGTCCACTGTCTTGATCTCAATGGCTTTGACTTGCATCGCCCGGTGCTCACCAAGTACAAGCTCGAACCGCTGTTGGTACCGCTGGTTCACATTGAACAGCCGCGTCAGCAGCGATATCTGCGCTGCATACGGTGCGATAATCCCAATATCGTCCCCTGTCAGTTCCTGTATCACTTCAGAAACACCCCGTTCCGTGTCATATTTGAATAACATACCGGATTCGTCAGCAGCAAGTCCTCCACTACGCTCGCCACAATGTGAGCTTCGTTCCAGTTCACTCGGCTCCGGTCCTTGGTGGACTCTTCCCCGGCGTGGTCAAGAAACACCACAGACGGCCGGTTCCCGTTCCCGTCCTGCGTCAGGTGCTGCGAATTTGGAGGCGCAAGCCGCGACAGGATGTTTCCCCCAGAGTCGACCGTCCCATCCAACAGACTCGTCCCGTAAAACTCGAGCGATGGAAACGCCGATATCGCCGGGTGCATCCGGTACTGGATATCCAGCATGATCGACGGCACTACTCCCTCGACGATGAGCCGCTCAAACAAACTCCTATCCAGATGATTCGCCTTTGCATGTTGACTCACGATCACCGGCGGCAGCTGCTTGTGATCCCCAATCAGAGCCACATGCCTCGACTGCATCCCGTCAGCGAAGAAAAAAAAAACAAAAGTGGTTACTTACTCCTTTCATCAGAGGGACAAGCGAAGCTGGTTCCGTCGACATGGACGCTTCGTCCAGAAACACCACAGGAAAGTCCGTCGCTTGCAGCACGCGAGATGCGGCGGTCAGACATGTCGTACAGATCTGCACAATGAGAACACAAAGATTCAGGCAGAGAGATTCAACTTACCACATCAGCTTCTACGATTACGTCCTGGGTTATCTGCTGCGTCAGCGCATACCGATGAGTTGACTTTGACTGGATCCACTCTTCCTTTTGCGCTATCGACCGTTGCATTCCTTCCAGTCGCTGCACGAGCCGAGTCTGTCCTGCTTTGATTTTGACTTGCAGTTCCTTGGCCCGTTCCCGCGTCTCCGCCACCTTTGCTTGCAGCATCTCGATTGCTGCCGTCAGTTTCTCGACTTTGGGATAGAGAGCATGCTGCTGCATCTTGTACTCGAACGTATACTCCTCCAGCGACGCTCGCGTCTTGCCGCCAAACGCAATTCGTACAGGCTTCACTCCGGCGGCGACAAAGCCCTCGACGAGATTATCCACAGCGACATTGGTATACGTACACACCAGGAGGGGTTCCGGTGTCTCGAAATGGACCTGCAGGGGTTGAGATCGTGTACAGTAGATATAAAAACACGTACCTTGAGCAATTTAATCGTTTCGATAATCGTCTTTGTCTTGCCTGTCCCCGGAGGCTGGTAACCGTTAGTGATTTTCAACGCATATAGCAAGCAACCTACCCCTTGCACCAAACTAAAGCGCTCCCCAATCATCTGGGCCATCGCTCTGATCTGCGTCGCATTCAATCCATCAACAACCGGATCGCCCTCTATAACGACAGGATTCGGGCGCATATACCTCTTCGCCCAGCTGTAAATAAGCTGATTGTCGCTAAATGCGCCATTCGGGTTGACGTCCTCTTCCATGTCCCCATGGTTGTGTTCGCGTAGAATCACGTCCCTCAAACACGTCCCAGTGAGGATCTCCTCGCGATCCACCGCCGACACTGCCTCCTGCGAGCGGACGTGCCGGTGCAGGTGGTTGATTGCCTCTCGCATCCGCATATGCACCAGCGACGAATGGCCTACATCCAGCCGCCACGGACCCTGCAGCTCGGGGTTGTCAAACTCGGCTTGGTCAGGAAACGAAACCTTGAGCTGCAGCGGTGTTCGCGATATGAGAGAGCCCTGTGCTGGTTCATCCCTCAGCGGCGCGATACGCGACACCAACACCTGTGTGCCTGTCTCGAAACGATTCTCAGGCAGCGTCACCCCAGGCCCTCGCGTGAACGATGCCGTCCGTCGTCCCAGGTGCTTTTCGTCCAGCCAAAAAGCCGTCATATCCGTCAGGCAGTAACCTTCCTCCGTAAGCCGCTTTGTAGACCAGGTCGAGAGGCGGTTGTTCATAACTGCCTCTTCTGCTGCAATCTCTGCATCGAGGAGCTCGTTGAATCTACGACGATAGGTCAAGCCCTGTCCCGAGGAGGGAGAACGACACGCACTTTCGGGTATACTGATCGAGGGTGTAGAAATACGGCTCATGGGGCTGGAGAATGGTCAGCTGTGCGCCTATTCGCATCTTGTGTTTTCTTTTCTGGCCAGGCTTGGGTTTCTCCCTCGATATCGCGCGCAGACGCCAGTCAAACCGTGGCCGTACTGACTCTGGCTCTGACTTTGGCTCTGGCTCTGGCTCTACCTCTACCTCTACCTCTGGCGGATCAGGTATAGTGTCATAGCTAGCAAGAAAATCTTCCGTCTCTACAAGTATCTTTTCCCGGGAGTGGTATAACCGTCTCGTACACGGCGGCCTCCTGCAGAAGTCGCGCAGTTCGAGGTGCAGAGGGCTCAAAGGGGTTCTTCGTCGAAAACGCCTTTGCGAGGGGTTAGATACAAGGACTCTTTCTGTGGCTATGATTGCATTTTTGAACATTCGAGCGAGAGCCAGTGTAAACGAGTGGATGAGGGATAGGTACGAGATTAAGCACGAATCCTACTTTTTTTCTCAGATACCGGAGCTCGGACCGGATCTCGGACATTCTCCATAAAGTACAGTAAACGGTCCGGTTATCACTAAATTTTCGGTGCCCCAGTCCGGCATTTCGGCCAAATCTCTTTTCCACTCAACTCATGCGACCTCCAAATCTCCTGCACATTCAAACTCGTAGCGTCTCCTCCTCGCCATACGGTCGGACCCATGTCTGGAAGCGTCGCCAGCCCGTCCTCCCCAATCCTGTCGTCCCCAAATTCCCACAACGGATCATCCGCTCTGACGGGAGCTCCTTCACGCATTGGACGACCTCCCCGCGCTCCCTCCTCCGCCTCACACGCGACGTCACGAACAACCCCGTCTGGAACACTGGCCTCTGGGCAGATGAGGCTGCCATGGAGGACGAGGCGAACGCCCAGGGCAGGCTTGGCAGGTTTAATCGCCGGTTCGACGGTGTCGGAGGGTCAGGCAGTGATATGGACTGGATGGCGGGGACCGGTACGGATTCGTCGGGAGAGTTGGTCGATCCCAGCGAGTATATGATAAAAGCGAAGAAATCGAAGAAAAAGGGAGGCTCATAGCAGGATACCCGGCCCGCGTCAGCCGAGGTTGGTTTTTTTCCTCTGCATCCCGTTGTCTGGTTGCTAAGCGAATGAGCGCAGAACCATCATCTCTAACCCAAATCGTCGTTATTTTTTCTACTACGGGTGCGCTGCACAAGGGGGGAATTGGAAAATGTCGACCCGTAGTACGCAGATTACAGGTACTCTCAATTAAAGGGACCGGTAGTAATTGCTCTACTCTCATCTATCGATAACACTCGTTCGCGCGCTACAAGTATTTTCATGATCAGCAGGCCGTCTTCATTGACGTACTCTACTCTTACGTTCAACGGCTGTTTCAGTACTTGCATCGAGGATCTCTCCATTGCCAGTTCGAGCTAAATTCTCGCTATCGATGATCAAGAATTAAGGTAACGGTGGCGTCAGGTCCCTTGCCTGCCTTTACTTGTCCCATTTCGGACCCGTTCGCTCTCCTATGTAGCTAATAAACTACTCGTCGTTTTCCCTCGGTTTTTAGGCGCTCAATCCCAATTGGATACAATTTAGCAACGAGCCGAAAGAAAGATATAGTACGTCCAGGTTAGATACAAGAGATAATTTAGAAGATACACAAGCGGATTAGTGATGTGTGTTGATAATACATGGCTTGTCCTCTTTTCCTCAGTCACCCTCCGGCCTTGCCGAGCAGGGCGTACCCACTACCCTGCGGTCCGTGCAGCTTGCTATAACACCTACCGCAAAGCGGCGTCCCGTCGTGGTCCCGTAATCGTGTAGAGTCGAGCAGCGTATTGCATTCTGTGCATCGCAGGCAAGCCTTGTGGTACGTCTTCCCCACCGCTTTCACCTGAACATGTAATAAATACTCGCTACAATGCATAGAGTGCTGATGTACCTGTTCAGCAAAATACACAAGCCCGTTACACTTGGGACACCTCGGTGTTGTCGAGGCCCCTCCCCATTTTTTGCCCGTGGTCTGCGGTGAAACTAGACCCAATGCGGCGCCGTAACGGGTGCCGGTTGCTGTCTGGAACAGTGGCTTTGAGGTACGACTTATCGCTCCAAGAGTGTTACTCCGCTCAAGCGTTGGAGCTAGGGATGCGTCATTGGTCGGCGGGGACAGCTCGTTGAGCGCGTCTTTCTCTTCATCTTGCTCTTCCTTTGTAACTGGCAATTCCGTACTGCTGCGAGTTGGAGATGCCGCATAGGGGAGATTGGCCTGGCGCAGATCCCGAGTTCCAAAGTTCTTTACATGGCATGATTTGCTAAATGATGTTGGTATCAGTGTTGTGTTGGTGTGTATAACAGGTCGTACCAGTAGGGCTAAACGATGCAATGAGATCAGGCTGATAAATTTCAGGATACACGAGGCGCACCTCTTGGTCATGCTCGAGTAAAGTATACGAGTCCAGTCGTTTGTTACAGCTCAAGCATTTCAGGCAGGGCTACACGATATTGAATACGAGGATAACCATTGGATCGACGAGTTTACCTTGTGATAAAGCTGATAAAATGATATTGATTAGCGACCTGTGGGGTAGCGGGGAATAGACTCACCTTCCGGCCGGGGCCCATGACCTAGAAAGGTCTAAATCATGGAGATACATATAATAGTAGCAACTCACCTGCTCAGCAGCATAGACCGCCTTGTCGCAGCGAGGACATACGGGAGTACCACCGAAGGGATGCATGGGCGTTAAGAGTCAAGGAGTACGATGCCGGAAACGGTTGCGGAGTTTGAATACACGTGGTAAAAAAATTGATTGAGATTCGACTTGTTGACCACTGCCCATCTCCATCCTCATCTCCATCTTCCTATTCCCTTCTATTTTCCGCTAAAAATGTCTGACGATGAACACCACAACCAAACTTTCGAGCAGGTCCGTACTTGCTCTCTATTATCTGCCAGATCTCCCTCATCAGTGCCTCGCTCGTCTTTGCTCTTCCCTTGCTCTCCCAGGCCAGTGCCGGTGCGTCTTTGACGTATCCCATGCAATGCTCGGCTCTCCGCAAAAATGGTTTCGTCGTCATCAAGAGTAAGTTAGCCAATCCCTTTCGATCGATTACCCTGCCGTCTCACCTTTTTTTTCGCCAGACCGCCCTTGCAAGATCGTCGAAATGTCCACCTCCAAGACCGGCAAGCACGGACACGCCAAGGTCCATCTTGTCGCTATTGATGTCCGTATTTACCTTTTTTTACGTCCTCTCAGTCGCTGATCGATGACTGCAGATCTTCACCAACAAAAAGTTGGAAGATATCTGTCCTTCCACCCATAATATGGATGTCCCCAACGTTCAGCGTAACGAATACCAGCTCGTATGACTACTCTTTGCCTTTATCTCCTTGCTATACCAATGTTCTATCTCCTAGGTCAACATTGATGAGGGTTACCTGAACCTCATGACTCAGGACGGTACCCCCAAGGACGATGTCAAAGTCCCTGACAGTGATCTCGGTGGACAGATCAGCAAAGACTTCGACGACGGCAAGGACTTGCTTGTCACCATCATCTCCGCCATGGGTGAGGAGCAGGCTATTTCCTACAAGGAGGCCCCCAAGGGCGCCTAAGTACGTTACTTCCCACGCTTCTACCCTTTCCTCACATTTTTATTCCAGTGCCGCCGGCTCCTTCGCTTCTTGGAGTATGATATGGTGACGTTTGCAGTTATAGTTATCCCTCGTTTGTGTCCATTCTTCATTGTAACGATGGTGTAGATCAGCAGTTATTGCAATTTGTGACAAGTAATCCTAACAATTCAACTGAATATGTATGTCACTTATGACGACGCCAGTCTGACCGTACACGATGCCCAACGGTAATCAGTTCCTTGTACGCTTCTCAGTTCTTGATGTCCGTGCAGTTCGCCGTTACGCAACCGTTGATCGCTTAGATCAGGAGAATGTTGATGAGGTTCCGTTGCTCGGGCGCCGTCAACTCGGAGGCATACTTTGGGGCGGTAGCAGCCACTGGTACTTTGAGCCAAATTCTGGAGGTCCAAGCTACCGCTGTCAGGAGGCGGGGAGGGTCTTAAACATTTTTTGACGCCAGTCTTTCGACCGAATTCACTGGGCCGCGCGTTCGTGTTCTATGCATAAGTGGGACCCTCAGGTTACATAATGCCTTTTGACGAGTTTAATCGGAATAGACATTAACTGAGACAACTCAACCCATTTGTAGCTGGCCATCAGGGGAACAGTGAGCAAAAGAAAGATGCACGAAGCAGAATAGTACCATTCATAAACACGAATTCAGTCTGGCCTTTTGTAACTCTAATCTCCGTAACATACCCTGCTTCTATGAGTGTCCAAAGAGCAAATCGTGCCCCATCAAAAACATAGACTTGATCCACTGTATTCTTTTTATCAATGGAGCTGGAAACATGTCTAGGACCGGGAAACAGTGAGAATGAAACTCACTGAGAAACTACTGTGGACAGTGGTTATATTGAGAAGTATAGATGTCTAGTGGAAGATGGGAAGAAAGGAAAGAAGAAGGATCTCTACTCTAAGGAGTTATATTTATACTACTCTACCAGTATCTATTTATAATAATAACTACGTCAGATTGCAGATAAATAGTCATCTTATATTATGGGGCGGGCTTACAGGAGCATCGAATCCAGGCAGAGGACATAGAACACGCGATAATTCTTGAAGGAGCAGGTACTTGTAACATGCGGTCAGGGTCTTGTGAACCATTGTCAACCTAAGCGCAGCATTCTCACAGGTAATGAGTGGTGTTTATGAAGGTTTCAGTACAGCGGCTTTGAGCAAGGGCGTTGGTAGGTACCGGAATGGTGTTAACCTCTCCCAGATCGATGACAGATGATAAGCTGTAAAGGATGTTTCGGATGGTGTTACCACTGCTAGAGGTCTTTGAGGATAACAAGAAGCATCACTAGGCCATATTAATGGTTCCGAGAAAACGAATCACCGAGTGGCATGGTCAAGATCCAGGCTCTCTGGCCATGAAAATGCCCTTGGAAGAGAAGGAAACATGACGTTGAGATGCCGGAGTAAAGGCTAATAGCATAATGAAAGCCAGAGAATTTTGTGGAGGATACATTTGACAGTCACGGTCTGGACAACGCGCTCTTGTCAGTCTCACGAGGTATGTCAGCTAAAGCGCACTATCAACATGAATGATATTATCCATCCATTGAAGCTAGCTAGCTAGAAGAGAAAAACCCCTTTATCCCTGTCGTCCCCAACAGATGAGCAAAGCTTTTATCCATCTTGGACGAAAATTCGAAGAATTAGGGAATTTGAGGCTACTATAAGTTCATTTGAGAGGGATTGTAAAAGGTAATAAAATGTTTTGTCGGGGAGTTTATAAATATCACTTCGCATGTGGTAGGAAGAGAACAGTGAGCTTTGTGATACGTAGTCATCCACAGCGATGTGAACTGAAAATAAGGTGAGCGAAGTGAAACATTTACGTTCGAAAACATGCAGCATGTTGAATATTAGGTGTTCCGTTTCTCCGAGGGCACCCCTTCGCTTCCGTCTGTTGTGATCAACGCAGTAGTATCACGCAGAGTAGCTACGAATTACTCACTTATTGTAATTGGTATCGCAGACCTCTCCTCAGCGCGATAGAAGAGAAGGCCATGAGAGTTCACCGTGAATATGGACCGATACTATCACTAATTCGTGTGGGAAAGTCTTGTTGATGTTGAACACCCATACAGGTATCATCAAAGAGCAAATAAGAAAAGCAGTGTAGAGAGGAAAAGGCAGTCCATTCTTAAGAGACATCCGGTATGCACTAATGCGTATATGAAGAAGCATTAGCAGTCGCCTACCTCGGAGGATATGAGAGGCCCCTATACTATTTAAGGCCGCAAATTGTAAATTCGGATATTTCGATCGAACCATCGGCCCGGTTCTCCTAAAGTCTCTCACATCCCGCTACCACCATGGCAACCTTTCTCGACAAATCCGTCTGGTTCATACCGAATATTCCCAAATCTACTACTGCATCTGATGTCCTATCTGCATTTCATCAAGTATCGAAAACTGGATGGGATCTCTACATCCAGGTCATGCCCCACCTGGAGCGCAGCTATAAGAATGCTCCGACTCGTTCTTTCGCTCGTGTCAAATTCAATGTGCTTGGTACTGGAATGGGTGTGTACACCACTACATATGTAACTCTTACTTGCTTACTCGTGCATCAGCGGAAAAGGCGCTTGTAACCGTGCACCACCAAATCTCTATACCTGATACAGATCAATTGGTGGCATTCTCCATCAGTCCAGATGGAGAGACATTCCCTTCGCAAGGCGGCATTCCACGACTAGTCAAAGGCCTACCTGAGGGATACACGGCCGGTCAACTCTATGATCTTTTGCGGCCCCAAACCTCTGTGGCATCTATTCGTGTTCATGTTGATTCTACGGTAGTGTGGTTTCAGAATGAAGACGACATCCTTGAGTCGGTGTCTCTAGAAGACGGCGGTGAGCTCACGTTTCAAGCATATGATCCTTTAAAGTTGTTCTGCGCAGTGGGTGTACTACATATTTGACGTGGCCTGATCACTGAATATCTGAGTTCTAGGGATTGGCGCGAGGAACCGACGAGGCGATGTTGGGAGATGCATTCGTAGACGTTTGTGATCTCCCTAATGACACTTCTCGATCACTGACGCTTCCTACAGTGCGAAGGTATCAAAGAGTAAGTCAAATTCGTCCCAAACTCCGGAATGCTGAATCTCACAAATGGATGTCACTAGCATACACCTTTGTCATAATAAGAATCCTAGAGGTTTTCCCTTTGCGTTTGTGTCTTTCGACACCGCCGATCAGGGTCAGTCGTAAATAGTTTCACTGACTCGCATCGATGCTGATTGGAAATTCGGCTACTTCTATTAGCATTTTTCGCGAAGAAAAAGCTGCGTGGAATAATTGTCAACTCTAGAAAGATTTCTGTGTTATACAAGGAATATAGGAAACAGAAGGAAGTCCCTGTCAAAGAGCAGAAGCGCGTGTGTATATTCCGTATCTATAACGGTGGACTATGATTGACGCCAATTAGACGGCCAGCGTCGGAGAGGGCGGGCTTCCTCCTCGTTCTGAGGTGCCTAATGCAAAGGTTCAGCAGGCCCAGGCGACATCGGGCACGGGTGCTTGCAAAAAGCCCAAAGCGACCGATGGCAAGAGTTTTGATCAGGGCATTGGAATACGGAATACGGAAGCCACAACTTCGAAGGCCCAGCTAGTGGAAGCATGCGAACGAGTTGCTGCAGTAGAAGAACAACTTCAGTTGTTGAAGGTAGAGAGGGATCAAAAGCTGGCTGAGATTGAGCGCTTGAAAGAGCAAAATCTCAAGTTGAAGGAGGTCCAAGAGGAGAACGCCAAGTTGAAGGAGGATATCAACGATCTGAAACGTAAACTGGAGTTATCAGAGTCGCGGAAGAAGATACTGGAAATGCAGGCTGATGCACCGTTGTGGCAGGAAGCAAGGAAGAGGCGAGAGGCGGCTGAGAAGAAGGCGGAGGCTGAACGGAAGAGGCAAGCAGAGCTAGAGGAGTCTAAAAGAAAAATAAGAGAAATACAGGAGGAGGAGGCCCGGAGAAAGAAGGAAGAAGCTGCGAAGAAGAAAGAAAAATTGAAAAAGGAGCGGGACCAAAAGGAACAGCAAAAGAGGAAGAAGGAAGAAGAGGCCCAGAGAAAGAAGGAAGAAGCTGCGAAAAAGAGGGAGCAGGAGAAAAAGGAACGTGAAGAAAGGGAAGAGCTGGAGAGGATACACGAAAAGGCTCGTAGGGAGCGGCAATGGCGGGAAGCGACGATAAACGAGAGTAATCGATTGAAAAGAAGAGTTCGCAACCTCTGGGGACTGCGCCAATGGACCAAATCATGCGCCATTGAACATGTTCAGATGCTCATGGACGAGTTCGAGAAAACCAAGTTTTCGGAAAGCCAGCCTGTGACATTTGAAATCATTCCGTGGCCTGTACTTATCGACCCGCTAATTCTCAAGGTGGAACATGTTGATTGGACTGCGGTGGAGGAATTTTTTGCTATGGCAAAGATTGAACTCACAGGAGCCGAGTACAAAAAGATGGTTGAGAGGCTACACAAAATGTTCCATCCGGATAGGTGGCGAGCAAGGGCTATATTGAAGACGGTGTTCGACGGCTATCTCTGTCAGACGTTAGAAGAGGCGGGGAATACTGTCTCGCAGGCGATGACGCCATTATGGAGGGCTTCAAGGTCGCTTTAAAGTGGTCATCTAAGAGTAGATGTAAGCTGGTTATCTGTTTGGGTTTTTGTATGGAGTTGTATCGCGCTCGTATTTCTAGTTTTATCTTACTGTAAGCAGGTAACCTACTAACAATCAATATTTCTTAGGGATGTTTTCCCCGAGACGGCACGTGATCGTATAAGACACACTGGCGTCGCAACAATGATTTTCATCTCTCGACACATGGCATCTATCTCATACCGAGATTCCATTCGATGGCTACCCAATGAAGCCAGCGAACCCACTGATACCATTGTCTTGTCTTCCCCCAAAAGCAGCATCTTCGTGGACGTAAGATTCGTAAAGGGTACGAAATATCTTGATTGGGCATTTGCTGGATATCGTTCTGTGTGTAAGTAATCTGGTAGAGTCAAATGTAATAAAACTAACCTACGCAGTGGGCCCGCATACGACCCAGTTCATCCATCTCATCGATTCTCGCGCATTGGTTAGCTTTTCTCAATGATCTTGATTTGTTCCCTCCTGAAACTTACCTGTAGGATGCCCTCAGTGTTGATGATCGGGGAACCAATAGCGCATTGCCAGACGGTAGGACATTAGAGACTGGGGAAATGGTGAATCCTGCTACGGGAAATATAACGGCCTACGAAGAAATCTGGCGAGAAGAGACGAGCGACGAATTTCTATTTGTCAAGAACCACGAAGGAACGACATGGCGCGCGAGGGTCGGACGGTGGCAAGTGGGCTTGGGACGTGACCCGGATGGTGAATTCTGGGCTTGGCAGGCAGAGCAGGACAAGGACGGGGAATGGGTAATAAAGAACAGCACAGAAAATGCACAGCAGCATGTCGATTTGCTACCGAACGATATGATGGCGCTCGACAAGAATTGGGTCGTCATTTGAGTACATACCTTATTTGTTCGGACCAAATAAATCAGATATATAAGCACCGATTTTTTTTTCGGGCTAGACTGGCACTTCCGCCCACATGCCCGCTCAACAATCCTCATTCCTCGACGCCGCTTCTGCCATTGAGCACCTTCAGACCTACTCCCGTTCAGATGGCCTCTCCGTGAACGACCTCATGGACTCCCAGGTCCATGGTGGTCTGACGTACAATGATTTCCTTCTTCTCCCAGGAAAAATTGACTTTCCTGCATCTGCCGTTCTTGCTGAGAGTCGCGTCACTCGTAATGTCACCCTCAAGACCCCATTCATTAGTAGCCCTATGGATACAGTCACTGAGGGAGAGATGGCTATTTCCATGGCGGTAAGCGTCGCTGCATATGGGAACCATGGTCAATGTCTGACATCTATACCAGCTCCTAGGCGGTATTGGTGTCATTCATCACAACCAGTCGCCGCAGTCCCAGGCGTCGATGGTTCGCGCTGTGAAGCGTCATGAGAATGGGTTTATTACTGAGCCTGTCGTGCTCTCTCCGTCCCATATTGTCGAGGACGTTCTGGATATCAAAGCCCGACACGGCTTCTGCGGTATCCCCATTACTGGTCAGTCCCTTCTCTTGTTGCTTCCTCATGATGAGACTTTCATTTTTTATAACCTTCGTTCTTCCGAGTTTTAACGCATATATAATGCGTGATGTGCGGATGCTTGTTATTCTCTTCTGACTTTTCTTCTTTGATCATTACAAATGCTAAACAAACCACCACAGACTCCGGCGCACTCGGTGGTAGACTGGTGGGCATAGTCACCTCGCGTGACGTTCAATTTCGCGACCCCTCGACACTTCTATCCCATGTCATGACCACCGACCTTGTCACCGCTGCTCAAGGCATCACTCTCATGGAAGCCAATGACATCTTACGTGACTCAAAAAAGGGTAAGCTACCCATAGTCGATTCACAGGGCTGTTTAGTCTCTCTTCTCGCGCGGTCGGATCTTTTGAAAAACCAG
The DNA here is from genome assembly GCA_028551335.1 of Armillaria sp. CMW 4456. NCBI lineage: Eukaryota > Fungi > Basidiomycota > Agaricomycetes > Agaricales > Physalacriaceae > Armillaria > Armillaria sp. CMW 4456. Next base: position 146,001 of record JANDKJ010000638.1, on the reverse strand, counting down.
TCATATCCCCTTGCCTCTAAAGACCCTATGACGAAACAGCTGTACGCCGCCGCCGCCGTGGGCACGCGGCCATCAGATCGCGACCGCCTCGCTCTCCTCGTGGAAGCAGGTCTCGATATAGTCGTCCTCGATTCCTCTCAGGGAAATTCCGTATTCCAAATCGAAATGATCCAGTGGATCAAATCTACATACCCCAAACTCGAAGTCATCGCAGGCAATGTCGTCACTCGTGACCAAGCCGCATCCTTAATAGCTGCGGGAGCTGATGCACTCCGTGTGGGCATGGGCTCGGGCTCCATTTGTATCACGCAGGAGGTCATGGCCGTAGGGAGACCACAGGCAACCGCCGTATATGCTGTAGCCGAGTTTGCGAACAAATTCGGTGTGCCAGTGATTGCTGACGGTGGGATCGGGAATGTCGGCCACATTGTCAAGGCTCTGGCTTTGGGTGCTGGGGCTGTCATGATGGGTGGCCTTTTGGCAGGGACAGAGGAAGCTCCAGGAGAGTATTTCTACCACGAAGGCAAGCGAGTCAAAGCATACAGAGGCATGGGCAGTTTAGAGGCCATGGAACAGGGCAAACCAAGCGCGGGGCAGACAAAAGTTAACGGTACACCATCAACCGGCGGCTCAAATAAATATCCGAGCCCGAAGAAATCGACGACCCTTGAGAATGCTGCGACATCGCGGTATTTCTCTGAGAGCAGCGCCGTAAAGGTAGCACAGGGCGTCAGTGGGGATGTGCAGGACAAGGGGAGTATCAAGGCCTTCCTGCCCTATCTCTATGTTGGTGTCCAGCACTCGTTCCAGGATATTGGTGTCCGGAACGTGCAGGAGTTGAGGAGTGCCGTTAAGGAAGGCAAGGTGCGATTCGAATTGAGAACCGCCAGTGCGCAGGTTGAGGGCGGAGTACATGGATTGAACTCGTAAGTTTTCTTCATTTTTCTCACTGTCGTTTCTTGCTCATGGTGCCCTCTTAGTTATACGAAAAGGCTTTTCGCCTAGGTCATGGCTCATGTAGCATAGCTGTACGAATTGTTAGGATATCAATACACACATTTCAAACAATAGAACGAGATTGAGCACCTCTATCAAGTAAAATTCGTGGAACTGCCGGGCCGGCGCAACGTTGTTTACATGTGTTTTTTTCTGGACGCGACTTCCAAGCTGGCTTTTTGTTTCTACTCTCATGGCCGATCTTTTCTCATTCCTCGACAACGTCCAGGACGATCCTATTGACGAGTCTGCTATCGAAAGCAGCGCCATATCCGTCGCCGCACCAGAGTCATCAGCGAAGAAACGAAAGGCTGAAGCCAATCAAAGTCACAGTCCAGATTTGAGCGGAATAGAAACAGAACCTGCAGTAAAAAAACCCCGCCTTGATGCACCGAACCCTGTAGTTTTGGATGATTTTGAGACGGAAGCTAAGCGCGAAGTGGCCGCGAGTGCTGGACTGCAAGGAAGTGTCGAGGCAGGTCGACTTGAGCTTCGACATCAGGTATGGTCCGTTCTACTGTGCTTCTCACACCGTTGAATTTTGTTTAGGTTCGTCACCAAGTTGCCGTGCCACCGGGATACAATTATACGCCAATAACGAAGCACGTTCCACCTGCAAAACCGGACCGGGAGTACAAGTTTGAGCTAGATCCTTTTCAAAAGGTGTCCGTATACGCTATACAAAGGAATGAGAGTGTCTTGGTGTCTGCGCATACAAGTGCTGGAAAAACAGTCGTTGCCGAGTATGCTATCGCTCAGTGTCTGAATAGAAAGCAGCGAGTTATCTATACCAGTCCCATCAAGGTCGGCTCAATCTCACGAGATATTCATGCTTGTATTAAACGACTTACTAGGCTTTGAGTAATCAAAAGTATCGTGAAATGCTGGCTGAGTTTGGCGACGTGGGTCTCATGACGGGAGATGTTACCATAAACCCCTCCGCAACATGTCTGGTGATGACCACAGAGGTACGATTTCCTATCTAGATTACCCTTCTTTCCTTAATTTCCACGGACAGATTCTCAGGTCAATGCTTTACCGTGGCTCCGAGATCATGCGTGAAGTCGCCTGGGTCGTATTCGATGAGATCCACTACATGCGCGACAAGGAGCGTGGTGTCGTTTGGGAAGAGACGATTATCTTGCTTCCACATACCGTTCGCTACGTTTTTCTATCTGCGACAATACCAAATGCAATGCAGTTTGCTGAATGGATATGCAAGTCGCATGATCAGCCATGTCATGTCGTATACACAGATTTTCGACCGACACCGCTGCAGCACTACTTGTTCCCCGCTGGTGGGGAGGGCATCTACTTGGTTCTCAACGAAAAAGGGGAATTCAAAGAGGATAACTTCAGTAAAGCCATGGGCCAGCTGCAGGCCAACGCGGGGGAAGATCCGGCGGACCCCCATGGCGGTAAGGGAAAGAAGGGCAAGACTAAGAAAGGTGGAGAGAAGAAAGGCGCATCTTTAATCATTTCTATCAATCCAAAGAAGAATGACATTGTCTCCCTAGGTCCCTCAGATATTGCAAGAATAGTGAAGAAGATCATGCAAGGCAATTATCACCCAGTCATCGTCTTCTCTTTCAGCAAGCGCGATTGTGAAGCCCATGCACTATCATTGACCAAATACGAATTCAATTCTCAGGACGAACAAGACCTAGTGAATAATATATTCACAAATGCCATCGACAATCTCTCCGAAGCCGACAAACAACTTCCGCAGATAGTTAACTTCTTACCTCTCCTACGACGGGGAATCGGTATCCATCATAGTGGACTTTTACCTATCTTGAAAGAGGTGATAGAGATCTTATTCCAAGAAGGTTTGATCAAGGTCCTCTTTGCGACGGAGACTTTTTCTATTGGATTGAACATGCCTGCCAAGACCGTTGTGTTCACTGGGACACGCAAATATGACGGGCACCAACAGAGGAATATATCGTCTGGAGAGTACATCCAAATGTCCGGGCGTGCCGGTCGACGAGGCCTGGATGACCGTGGAGTAGTAATCTTGATGTGCGACGAGAAGCTAGAACCGGTGTCAGCGAAGGCAATGATCAAGGGCGAAGCAGACCGCCTGGATTCGGCCTTCCATGTAGGATATAACATGGTCATGAATTTGATGAAAGTGGAGGGCATTAGTCCAGAGTACATGCTCGAACGATGCTTCTTCCAGTTCCAGAGTAGTGCTGGTATTCCACAGTTAGAAAACGGTGCGTTCAATATCAATGGCCTAGCATCGATCCCTAATATGATCTTCAGAGCTACGGAAGGAGGAGGAGGCACATAAAGCCTTTATCATTGAAGATGAACAACTTGTGGCGCAATATTATGAGTTTCGACAGCAACTCGATCAGATGAAAGGAGACTTCAGAGAAGTCATCACTCATCCTACCTACGTTTTACCATTCCTCAAGGCCGGCCGCCTTGTCAAAGTCAAGCACAACACTCTGGACTTTGGATGGGGAGTTTTCATAAATTTTGAAAAGCGCCTGCCGCCAAAAGTGAGCTTCTCTGTTGTTCCACAGTTCTTATGATTTGACCGAATTGTGAAGAATCGACCGATGCCTAAAGCGGACGAGGTCCGTCCTCAGGAGCAGTATGTTCTGGACGTCTTACTCAACTGTGCGCCTGGTAGCGGCGTTTCCAAAGACCGGTCAAGCATTGCGGCTACACCTGGAGGCGTGCTGCCGTGTCCACCACATCAAAAGGGTCAACCTCTAGTCGTTCCCGTACTCTTATCGACTATTGATGGGATTAGCCACTTACGACTATACCTTCCCAAAGACTTAAGATCTTCCGAGTCTAAGGATACTCTTTGGAAGAGTGTGGGTGAAGTCCACCGTCGGTTCCCAGATGGTGTGCCGCTTCTTGATCCTGTGCAGAATATGGGGATAAAGGATGACAAGTTCCTCGGTCTCGTGAAAGTGAGGGCGTCCTGTTAACAATGCATACGGCCATTACTGATCACTTTCGAAGAAAATTGAAGTCATGGAAAACCAGATGTTCAAGAGCCCTCTGCACAATGATAAGCGACTGCCAGAACTGTACACACTGTACTCCAAAAAGCGAGATGTGCAAGATCGTATAAGAGGGCTGAAAAAGCGCATCCAGAGTACGAATGATGTGTTGCAACTGGAAGAACTAAAATGTCGGAAACGTGTTCTTCGACGACTGGGGTTCACGACGGCCGAAGATATCGTCGACGTCAAGGGTCGGGTTGCGTGCGAGATTTCTACCGGGGATGAGCTGCTGTTAACGGAGCTGATATTTAACGGAGTCTTTAACACGCTAGAGCCCGAGCAGTGTGCTGCATTACTGAGCTGCTTCGTCTTTGATGAGAAGGTATGTGGATTGAGTGGCAGTATAGCAACTAGATATTAATTGTTGTTCTAGAGCGAGCAACAGACAAAACTGAAGGAGGAACTAGCTGCTCCGCTTCGCATCATGCAGGAGATAGCGCGGCGGATCGCAAAGGTGTCAAAAGAGTCAAAACTTCCGCTGGATGAAGATGTATACGTCTCCTCCTTTAAGGTGGAACTCATGGACGTGGTTGTACAGTGGTGTCGGGGAGCGTCTTTCTCTGAGATATGCAAAGTTAGTGTGTCGTCAGCTGTTCTATCTTTCTGGCTGACTTATGTATGAAACAGCTAACGGACACGTTCGAGGGAAGTCTCATTCGAGTCTTCCGGAGATTGGGCGAGCTCTTGCGACAGATGGCACAAGCTTCCAAGGTCATAGGAAACGCGGAACTACAGAAAAAATTTGAAAAGTCGTCGGAAATGCTAGAACGGCCCAACTCTGTCATTTTTTGCTCGTCACTGTACCTATAGATTGTACTATCTATATATTTCTTTCGTTAAACAGATGCAGCGGTTCCAACTGTATGGATGAGCGGCAGGATTTTGATCCCGTTTGCCTATCAGCATGTGGCCAAGCTCGATGAATAAGCGAAATCCGTGCAATGTCTCCTCAGTCTATTGTTATACTAGTTGCGAGAAAGAGAGTTTTAGAATACTCGGCCCGAGGCTCCCGAATGCTGATCCTCGCTTTATACCATGCTTGATGCAGGGCGTTGTCTCATTCGTGGATCTATTAGTAGGTTTCTTATTGCATTGGGCTTCTGTAGTCATCGACTAATGCTATTTCAGACATCGATGAATTTTTCCATGGTGTGGTCTAGTACTTATCAACAATTTCTGGATCGGTAGTCATCTCTTGCATCAGTGAAAGATATCGTACGGCCGGGTGAAACTGCATCGTCTGATAGTCTGGAAAAGCGAGCCGGAGGAAAGGGTGCAAATCAAGCTGTCGCAGTCGCGCGAGCTGGAGGACAAGTAGACCTTGTGGGGGCCATTGGCAGAGATGGCCTTTGGGTAAAAGCTCAACTGGAAAATGCTGGTGTAGACGTGAGCGGTGTACTGGTAGCAGAGGTGGAAAATCCGGCTGTTTTTGTTCTATCTGATTGATGTACACCCAGGAATCGACAGGAAGAGCCGTGATCCAGCTTACGAGCAAAGGAGAGAACAGTATCATTCTCTACAAAGGCGCAAATTTCTCTAGCATTCCTCAGCAACCTATGCATCCAAGGACGACCCACATTCTTCTTCAAAACGAGATTCCTTTCTCAGAAGCCCTTGCCCAGATGGCCGCTGCCAACGACCCTTCTCTTCCACAGCCGATATCGACCATCTTCAACCCGTCACCTATGCCATCCCAAAGTGAACTCTTGCAATTTCCTTGGGACAAGCTTACCTGGTTGATAGTCAATGAAGTAGAAGCCTCTGATCTGGTCGATATTCTCCTTCCTTCACCCGCATCTCTTGTACCTAACGACAGCTACGCATCTTTATCTGCCTATCCTGTCGTCCTTCGTCTGGCCGGACGAATTCCCACCACCAACATCGTATGTACTCTTGGCGCGGCTGGTGTATTGGCTCTTCTACCATCCTTCGAAAGAGATCCGATATACCTCCCTGCCACCCCTTTGGAAGGAACGGTGCGCGACACGACGGGTGCCGGTGACTGTTTTACAGGTTATCTTGTTGCGGGTTTGATGAAAATAGAACGAGAGGAGACATGCCTGACAAGAGATAGACTCACAGAGGTCTTGAGACGTTGTGTTCAGGTAATGTCGTCAAGTATTCCATTATTCCTTTTGCCTGATAATATGCGGGTAGGCTTCGGGCATGTGTGTTGAGAAACGGGGGGCGATGGGAAGCATTCCGGCGGAAAGTGATGTTGATGCTCGCCTTCTCGCCTAGCCACCTTTACATCCGCGGTCCTCCAGGACCTTTTTGTGAAGTACAGGAACCCCATGCTAGAGTGCGGTGCACTGTCGGAGCCCCAGAATTTCACTAGTATCTAGCGTACGCTGCTGCTCATTTGCATCGTCAGGAGGGAGGCCGAAAGACAGCGAAAGCAATTTCCATGTGCGATACCAGGAAAATTTACAGATTTGTAGACCTCAAAACATGTTTATAGATGAAGAAAGGTCGAGTTGTAATCTCAAGTAGAATTTTTCCTCAGAATGCAAGCTCGGAGGTCAATCAAACCCAGTGCAAATGCACGCTAAGATCATTACAAACAACTGTGGGGAGGGAGAGCTCAGACCCCCAATTAACCCGGGGATGGTGATGGTTATGGCGAGACATCGGCCATGGCTGAGGCAAACCAGTCCAATTCCCCGACACCGAGCCAGAGTTGGCATCGTATAGGGCAGTCTGCACGAAAACGGCAATACAATGGTACTTTAGTGCTCCTGTATGGGAGTCACGACCAAACATAGCTACCATTAGAGACGCTAGGTATAACTATGGGAGGTCAAACCAGCGGTAGCATCCTCAGACTCGACCTTCCGGCCTGTCAAGTCCCAAAAGCAGGTCTGAGGTTCAAACAGATCGTGTTTCCTGCCTCGATCCATTACAGTAATTTGGCCTTCCTTGAGTCAATGATTTATACTGGGTGATATTTTTTCCTGGGGGCTTATTCCTTTTATATATACAACAATATAACTATCATGCACTTCTATATTAAGTCTTGGGCAGAACGAAGCAGAAACCATAGCACAGTGGGTCGAACAAGTCTGTTATTTCATCAAAATGGTGATCATCAACTTTTGCTTTATTTTTTGGGCTAGCTACAGTAGATATTTCGCACTTGAGACAACATAGGCATGTTGTTGACCTTCTGATGGACAAATTCTCCCTGTATAACTACACATATAGAATAGAAATAGTCCCACAAATTGAGAAACAGTGGTAGAGTGGGTAATAGCGTGACATCTCAGTCCAGTTACCATAAATGGAAACTAATCAAGGGTCTGCCGACATTAAAAAAAGAGACCAATAATTCTCAAGATATCAGGTATGGCACGGCATGCACTCTCCAAAGCAGCCAAGAAACATGAGTCATTGCAAAAGAAGAATAGCAAAACCTGAAGTCAAAGGATCGTACAAAGGTCGGCATAGCAGGGAAAGGGCGGCATCTCACAGGCTCAGAATTCATGGATGCAGTTCGGGATGCTGGCAAGGCTCGTGAGGATGGGGAAAGAGAAAAACAGAGGAGGAAGCTGCAGAAAGAAAAGGCAAAAAAGGTTAAAGCAGAGCTAGAAAAGCAGTGGAAGGAAATTAAGACACACCAGGCTGCAGAGATTGTAGAGCATGAGAAGCTCTGTCAAAGGTTGAGGGAAGAGGGAGTCAGAGTGAAGGACCTGCCAAAGGGTCCACCTCAGGTGTTGAAGGCTGACTGGATGAAGTCAGCTCTGCAGGAGGTTGAACATGAGAGCAACAATGATGAGAATGAGTCGTCAGAGGAGGAATGATGCATGTGCGACACTGCCGGACATAGCCGGTCACAGTTAGTCACGCTGACTCAAGGACAAGGTTTTGCCCATTTTTGTCTCGTTTCAGTAGCATATAGGCAGAGGGTGTCTTAGCACCTTCAGATGGGCTTAATTTTAAAATATGATATTGCTGTGATAGTGTTCTAGCTACTGGTCAATTTTATTTAGATAAATACATAAAATTCATGGCATGTGAAGCTGAACAAATTCTTCTGACTCAAGGAAGGCCAAATTACTGTATAGAATGTGCGTCTGAGAACGAAACCAAAAATGTGAATGTCATTTCCAACTACTGCACTCCTGGTCCTTAGCTAACTTAGTTGAGTCAAATGTCTATAAGCTATATCCAGATCCAGCAGCCGTGAAAGCGTTGTTTTGTCCCGTAGCTGCTTGCAATGCAGCTGCGAATCCGTCCGTGAGGGCATCTATATCAGTCGTGACGCTGACCATGTCGAAGCCCTGCGCGAAACGTTTTGCGGCCTGCTCCCCGGTTAAACCTACATGGGTGATTATCTCTCGAATGCATGGCAGAAAAATGGAGGTATACAGAAGATAGCAGCTGCCTTTCCTGCCTTCTTGCACGCATCAAGGATCTTGGAGATGGCAGCCTCGTGCTCCACGCCACCAAATTCGACCCCCATGGATACAGCCAAGTCAAACGGACCAATCTACCTTTTTCTAAGTGGCAGGATTCTGTGATGCTGATTACACATACGAATGCAACGTCGATGTCCTCTTTGACGATGTCTTCAATTTCCTTCACTGCGTTGGGATGCTCGATTTGTACGGCGATGATAAGATCCTGATTGGCGCTCTCCTTGTAGGACCCACCTAGTTGGCCGGTTGCGTGTGTGAACATGGGTCCTTTGCGCGAGATTCAGCCATCTCTCGTTAAGTACAAAGATAAAAACTGCTACCAAAACCTACAGGTGGGGGAAAGAGATCAGCATGGAGTAATGTCGAAACAGATGTTAAAGGCATACCGCGAATGCCATGAGGTGGATACTTGGTTGCTTGAACTACCTTCTGAACTATTTCCTGAGAGGTATTCAAGGATGGATCCCTTTCCTTTAAAAAGAAATACGCACAACGCTATTGGCTAAGGGAACCATTAATCCATGGGCACCAGAATCAAGCGCACGCTGGTATCCCAATAAACCAGTCATCACGCAGAGCTCAACCAAGCACTCACCTTGATTAACCAAGCCTCTTCGGCTGGGACACGGACCAATGGCGATGCACCGCTAGATGCGATAACGTTTGCGAGATCGTAGAAATGGCTCTCTGAAATCTGTTATCAAGATTCGTTAACCCAGCACGACTCTAACCATTGATTAATCCGTGTTCTGTGATATCACAACTTGAGTCGATATCCTCAGGGGATAGGAGGATGCATACCTCCATCGATTAGGACCCAGGAAATATTCTTTGTACTAGCTATGGTGCGTGCAATGGCCGTGCTTTAAACGATCAGTTGGCACTGAGTGACCTGATACTTTCGGGAGCAGAACTTGCCTAGGAAGAGTCAACCAACCACCTGCTGCTGGTTCACCAACCGATAATTTCTTGCGGAGGGGGATATTGAGAGGCATCGCAGAATTTTTTACCTTTACAGCTAACAGAACAGCAATTTATAAAAGAAAGCAACATCTGTACCATGAGACCATGGATGGGAATAACTGCGGGGCGATCGGGCCGTGTTTAGCGCAAATACTGATGCTATTTGCAGATATTTTCCCCCGGCTTCAAGATCAGGCAGTACACCTTTTATGGATTACCCCTCTCACAATGCAGAAGGGTTGTGAGTTGCTACAAGATATGTACATCGACATTGCGCACGAAGCTAATCATTACCTTGTTTGGCGAACAGTGCACCTACAAAATTTGAACTCGGACAGCTTACTTCGCATACAGCCTATAGGCATTTAACGAAAGAACGTGCATGGAAATTGATGCCGCATGCATTTTGTGGATGTTCAATATATAAGTAACAGAATTTAGCATTCCATAAGGGTGTCGTTGCCAGACTCTATTGGCCCATTGTAGGACTATACGGTGGCGCATTAGCGAGTCGACTAATGATTGCCGTTTCACTTTGGACTCCAGCCTCTCGAGATCTCTCGTTTCGTTTATCAGACATTAACATTGGGATAATCGAGAGAATCCAGCCTCGGACAGCCCGCCAAGGTACGGGATGCTATACTCTCAGGCGATACTACAGGACTTGCTCGGTGCAGAGCGGTGGTTACCCGCTTAATTAGCTGCGTTCTTTCCCCCAAGGAACCTTGATTCTGCACTCTCCGGTGATGCCCTTACTCTGTACCTGCACTGATGGCTCGCGGGATATTCTACGGCTGAAATAAGAAACCAATTATTCAGGCTGAGAGTGCTTTCGCTTCATGACTCTTCCAGCGGGAAATCATCGGTACGAGGCTATGTCGGTAGCGTCGCCTGGGTTTGTACTGGTTGATTTCAGTTGCATTTTGGATGAAAGCATTACATTTTGCCTGCCTGTACGATTCGTCGCAGAACAAAGAATTATTTGAGGTGTCAGACATGTGTCCGATACGTCTCAGCCGATAGAGTGCCGTTATTTCCATATATGGAAAGACACTATAAAGCTGATATAACGGTTGGAAAGGCCGTTGAGGCACTTTTAGAGGGATCACTGACCATCTCTCCGTCTGACGCCCTTTCGTCTGCTGGCAGGACTCCCTTTGACTACCTTGAACGCCCGAATGGCGTATACCCAGACGCTGAGCCCTCAGTCGATGCACCAGCAATACCGTGACCTTCACACGTCGGGATCACCAATACATCACCCACGCCAGCCTTCGAAACAGCGATTTGTAGCAGAGCTCTCGCAATGCCTCTTTGATTTTGTTATCCAGCTACTTCCTACCGCCGAAGAAATGGCCGTAAAGGAAGATGTGCGCAAGCTGCTTGAGAGACTCATTCGCACGATCGAGCCAGACAGTAGACTCTTGTCCTTTGGCAGCACGGCGAACGGCTTTAGCCTTCGCAACTCTGGTGCGCTCACTGCTTCATCCTATTCAAACCATATTCATCTCCCTACTATGCAGACATGGACCTTTGCTGTCTCATCGATTCCGACGAACGTTTAGCCGCCTCCGACCTTGTCACCATGCTAGGTGACCTCCTTGAGCGTGGTGAGTCCCCTTGGCCTATGATTAAAGACAGAAAACCTCATATTTTCTCCCAAGAAACCAAATTTCATGTCAAGCCGCTACCTCATGCTCGAATACCAATTGTTAAACTCACCCTCGATCCCTCGCCAGGTTTACCTTTGGGGATTGCTTGTGATATAGGCTTTGAGAACAGACTAGCGTTAGAAAATACACGACTACTCATGTGCTACGCCATGATAGACCCAACGCGTGTTCGAACTCTGGTATTATTTCGTGAGTCTCGTACCATTTCTCTCCTTGACCACTCACCAACACAAGCTCAAAGTCAAAGTGTGGAGCAAACGCCGGTATGCCGACGGACTAGCTTTCTTCGTGATCCATTTCCTCACGCAGTCCTCAGGAAAATAAACTCGCCCTATAAGGGTACCTTATCATCCTATGGATACGTCCTCCTCGTAATCTACTTCCTCGTCCACGTCAAAAACCCTCCAATATTGCCAAACCTTCAGCAAATGCCCCCTCTACGTCCAATTTCGAAGGTACAAGCGCTGCTAGCGCGCGATTATGCGCTTGACTGACATACTTTGCAGGAAGATACGCATTTAGGAGAACATAATACTTGGTTCTTTGATGATATTGACCTATTACGGCAACGTTGGCGATCCGAAAATATGGAGACTGTCGCAGAATTGTGAGTCTCACAAGATTATCCGTGATCACCTCTTCGACAGTATGATTACAGGTTAATTGATTTCTTCCGGTACTATTCTCGCGACTTCTTGTACAATACGGGCGTGGCTTCCATTCGGGCCGGGCTTATCAAAAAGGAGATAAAGGGATGGCAAAACGATGTATGTCTAGATTTTCATGTTGATGTGTCATTTTCTTACATTCCCGAAGCTGTCTGCCGGGCGCTTCAACGATGCACGAGAACGAAATCGCTTTTGTATTGAGGTATACTATCCAAGTCCCCTCAAGCTTTTCGCTGACATCAAGTGCAGGATCCTTTCGAAACTGACTTTAATGTGGCTCGATGTGTCACGAAGGACGGCCTGTATACAGTGAGCAGTCTGTACTTCCTCTTTCAATCGATCCCTTATCGTCTATCAAGATCCGCGGCGAATTCATGCGAGCATCAAGGGTCCTTGCCGCCCGCCCAGAACGTGCCGTCGTGGCTCTCGCCGAGCTCTGTGAGGAGCGCAAAGATGAAGACTTGGTTTCTGCGCCAGCCCCTCGCTTATCAAACTTCCCTCCGCAGACTCCATATAGTGTTGGAAGTCAGTCCATGCGACCGAAAGGCGGTTCGGATCGGTTTTCTCCGCCAACCCAGTTCTCGGAGCCGAGTGGACGATCTCCGCCAGTCGTCATTCGATCCCCTCCAGAGCATATGGCACCCAAACGAGGGAAATGGACCAGCCCTCCTCCACCTGAGGCACCGTCGGCGGATCATACCCTTTTCGAAAACCAACTTGAAAATGGGCTTTCATTGGCGACGGCATCTACAGAAGCCCGGGAACGCGAGGAAGTGCAAAACGACTCTTCGAGTGAAGTTCTCACTGATGAAGATCGCTCCGATGCCACCGAATCTGACGACGTTCGTTCGGTTCGTTCATATACCGAAGGTTCAGTCTCTAGTCATGGTGCCCGCCGATCGCCTTGGCTGCCGCCTTCGAGACTGGGCCCTGTCCCTATCGACTCTGGTGTTGATGCTTCATCGAGACTTACCGCAGGCGCGCGGGGACGGTTTCACCGCATGGAGCGCCTGAGCGAATCTTCACCTACATCTTCGAAAGTCACGCTTGATAATTTTCCTGCCGGTCTCAAGCCTGATGCTTCTAAACGTTCTTCGTCCGCACGACCACTGAGGGGTTCTCTGTGGCCGTCTGTGACCCTTCCTACCTCACTCCCGTCTTCTCCTGACTCACCAGTTGATCATCATCTCTCAGATTCCACTACTGTATATTATCAAACTGGCACGGCCAGATCTCCTCGCCCAAATGTTCTATACCCCCCTCTCGGATCACATTCGCCTTTGCTTTCGCAATACCAGCAGCATAATCAATATTACATGGCATCTATTCCGCATGATATTTACCCTTCCAGCCTTCCACCTTTGTTATCATCTGTACAAACGTCAAGCGGCGTAGCTATTCCTTACGAGGATGAAAGGACTCATAGCAAGTCCTCAGGAGGTCTGGATACCCCGACCCCATCAACTGCAAATACGAAGTCTCATGCACATTCGCATTCAACTTCGACTATCACTGCGCCCACGCCGCCTTCCCACATCTCTACCTTTCCACAAACTACTGTAAACAATAGTTCTTCCCCCGACTCTCCCAAAGCAGCTTTTCCACCAACACCCCTCAAGACACTTTCGCCGAGGATCAATACCGACGGGGAAGATGTCTCTTCGAACAGTAGCTCGCCGACTTCCTCGTCGACAGGATACGAAGCGTCAGGATCACGGTCGCCGTCACCACAGGATCCGCCGTCAACACCGGTATCACCACCACCGATAGCCGCACGATCAATATCAGACTGTGTCTCACCGACACCATTACGCCTAAGCGCAAGCTTGGCCGTTAAATTATCTGACCTGCATGGGGATCACACTGATAACACTGACACCGATAAACCTGTTGTCGAGAAACGATGACATCAATTTCTCCCACCGCTCTTTCGCCACCATCTTCATGCTCAAGAGCCAGTCGTTCCTTTATGGTGGCCAACCAACACTTTCCTTGAATAACCATGTACTCGATATATTTCTGACGCCGTCCCATCCATGACTAGTGCTATGTCTGCTACATTTTCCTTCTAATTCATGCTACCATATTCCGTGCTATTACTAGTAGAATTTCGTAGCACCCGGCATGCTCTGCTTTTTGATATTTGGATTTCTCATGTAACCGTATGACACGGTTGATATACTCGAAATACTATCGTACATTGGAGCGTAGACTAACGTGAGCACAAAAAAAGATACGCTACTCTGGCGCGAGGAAAGGGTTCGCAATCTCGTCAGAACCGTCCACGGGGCTGAGAAGGGTTATCGTAGGTCCACGCAAGACGACTAACCCCAGGCTGCGTTTGTGTAATTCCGGCTCTGCACGACAAAATCAGTATGCAAAATAAGGAAGCATTAACCTAGAAAGGTGACCTTGGATATCTTCCTCGACCTCGTCAAGGACGAGGTTCAGCAACTGGTCATAGCCCTTGAGAATACCGGTGACTATCGAACCATGAAGGGAGGCCTACACTTATCGCAACAACGAAACTAACCTTCTCGTCCACCAGTAAACTTGACTCTAATTCTCTCGTTGACGTACTTTGAAAGATCTAAGATAGCCTCGCGTTTTGGCTTGTCCATGGAGAGGGAGCTGGTTGGTGGGCCCCGCCCTCTGGCGCTGCTGGCCACACCACGACCTCTCGGTGCCATACCACGGCCCTAGGGTCTGAGTTGACGACATAAGTTGCGAATCTGTCACAGAAAACGTACTCGGTCTGCCATTCAGACGCGCTGGAAAAAGCTGTGGCGCACAACAGCACCACAATGAGCACTGTGGCATAGACAAAAAGGGCAAGACATACCGATAACAAGGGTGGTCCAAGAGTGATAGAGCAGAGAACAAGGACCAGTGTGGCTGTAAGCTCTAGGAGAAAATTCAAGTCCAGCTCGGTGGCAGCGCCACCGTCTGTGTCCTTTTCACCATCACCGCGCTCATCTTTCTTTCCTTTTAACTCTTTCCCTCGACGTCGTTGGTGCCATTGCTCTCTTGGATTTCTATTTGTTCTACTCTTCCGGCTGCCTGATACATTTCGTGAATCGTTATCGTGTCCTTCAGCCATGAACGCAACCGACCTCCTTGCGAACACCTTGTCCGCAGGTCCGTCCTCCTCCTTTTGCGCGTCTCGTCTTTTCCTCAGTCTAATCTATGCTCTTTTCTCTCCCAAAAAGACTCGAATACGCGTCAAGATGCCACGCAACAACTCGAGAATGCCTCACGGGAAAACTACGCACGTCCTCATCTCCCTGTCCTCATTCCTCAGCTCTTCTTACTTTTTCATCCTCTTTTTCTTCGCAATGTAGCCTCAATATATGCTCATGCTTTCTGCTGTTCTTTTGGACGACTCGACGCCCCTGCATGTTCGTAATGCTGCCGGTCTTGCTCTCAAAAATGCGTTGACTGCAAGGGTACGTGGCTTGTCCTTGATATCTCCCTTTTTCGAGCATAGATGCTCATTTTTCTCATTCTCGACAGGATACATCGCGGCAAACTGAGTATTCGAACCGATGGTTAACCCTTGACCCCGACACGAAGGCCAAGATCAAGCAAGATGCCTTAATGACCCTGGGCTCACCAAACCTCAAAGCCGGCCAGTTCGCATCTCAAGTTGTCGCAGCCATCGCTGCTGTTGAACTACCGCAGGATCAATGGAAGGACCTTATCGAGATACTTCTTGGTTTCGTTAACAATCAGCCCAACACCAACTTGAAAATAGCTACACTTCAGACTATCGGGTATATCTGTGAAACAATAGTACGTCTGTGGTTCATGTACACCCAACATCATATTGAGTGCTTGTCCAGAAACCCGAAATCCTCAGCTTGCGTGCGAACGAGATCCTGACTGCCGTTATCCATGGTGCACGGAAAGAGGAGCCATCGTCTGATGTGCAGCTGGCGGCCATCCACGCTCTCTACAACTCTCTTGAGTTCGTCCGGGATAACTTTGAGAGAGACGTGCGTCTGCGACATCTCAGCGCAAAAACTTTACTAACGGTTTTGCAGGGGGAAAGGAACTACATAATGCAAGTCGTCTGCGAAGCTACTCAAAGCTCGTCTGTTTCTGTTCAAGTTGGCGCTTTTGAGTGCTTAGTGAGGATTATGAGTTTATACTACGAAAAAATGGGCTTCTACATGGAGCAAGCCTTGTTCGGTGTACGCATTTTCTCCTTACTACCCTTTGATCGTTGGCTGATAAGGTCCGTAGTTGACTGTTGTTGGCATGAAACATAATGATGAGCGAGTTGCTTTGCAAGCCGTTGAGTTCTGGTCTACTGTTTGCGAAGAGGAAGTAGAGTTAGCTCTTGAAGCCCAAGAGGTGCGTGTGATCTATGTGTTCATGAATTGTGGCTGATGGGGACATAGGCCATAGATTATGGCGAGCAACCTGAACGAGAGTCCAGACACTTCGCAAAAATTGCCTTGCCTGAGATCGTCCCCGTTCTTTTGACGCTACTAACCAAACAAGAAGAAGATGCTGATGAAGATGAGTGGAACGTCTCCATGGCGGCGGGAACGTGCATGTCTTTACTTGCAGGAGCAGTCCAAGACTCTATTGTCCCAGCCGTCCTACCCTTTATCGAAGCCAACATCACGTCCGAAGATTGGCATCGTCGGGAAGCCGCTGTAATGGCATTTGGATCCGTCCTCGAGGGCCCCGATCCTTCTGTTCTAACACCACTAGCCGAGCAGGCCCTCCCGACCCTTATCAGTATGATGGCGGATGGCAACACGCATGTAAAGGACACAACGGCGTGGACTTTGGGCCGCATTTGTGATCTTCTCATCGTGGTTATCAAACCCGATATGCAGCTTCATCCGCTCATTTCGGCTTTGGTCTCAGGTCTCCAAGACAGTCCGCGCATCGTCACGAATTGTGCCTGGGCTCTAATGAATCTGGCAGATCAACTTGCGGTGTACTATGAGGACGATGCGGAGCCTGCGCAATCAGGACCATTGTCCCCTTACTATGACGGCGTCGTGCAAGCTCTGCTGCGCGTGACGGAGAGGTGAGTCATCATAATAGCTATGATATCCTGGCTGACATCATTTTCTAGTTCCTCTAATGAGGCTAACTATCGTACTGCAGCATATGAGGCGATGACATCGTATCTCACACATGCCACACCTGATGCTATTACTGTTGTCCAAAACACGGTTGTAACGATACTGCAAAGAATGGAGCACCTTCTTAGTCTCCACGTAAGTCCTGATAGTTACCACCGCTTTTTACGCTGAATCTCTTGTTTAGAATCAAATCGTTGGTGTCGACGACAGTAACAACTGGAACGAACTGCAGAGCAACCTGTGCTCCGTCACCATTGTACGTACAATCTCCGTTTATTCTACATCAGTATCTACCGATCTAATTATCCGACAGTGCGTCATCCGCAAATTAAACAACGGTATACAGCCCCTGGCTGACCGCATAATGACCCTTGTGTTGCAACTGATACAAGCTGCCGGAAAGACTTCAACAGTCTTGGAGGACGCGTTCCTCGTCGTCGGGGCTCTTGCTTCTGGTAAGTAAATCCGCGTCGCGCATCTATCACCCACTGACGCGTTCACAGCCCTCGAAACTGCCTTCGCGCCGTATATTAGTGCCTTCCTTCCATATCTCTATCCTGCTCTCAAGGCGCATGAGGATACTCAGCTATGTACTGTCGCTGTTGGTATCATTGGCGACATATCACGTGCCCTGGGAGACCAAAG
This sequence comes from Armillaria sp. CMW 4456, assembly GCA_028551335.1. Taxonomy (NCBI): domain Eukaryota; kingdom Fungi; phylum Basidiomycota; class Agaricomycetes; order Agaricales; family Physalacriaceae; genus Armillaria; species Armillaria sp. CMW 4456. The sequence goes on along the minus strand of JANDKJ010000638.1, from coordinate 128,504 downwards.
CGCTCAGTATGCGAACCCATTCATGACTGTGCTCCTCGAGAACCTGCAGAGCGAAATTCTCAACCGGAACGTCAAGATCACGATTTTGTCTTGTTTCGGTGATATTGCGCTCGCTGTTGGTGCGGGCTTTGAGCCTTATCTCGATACGACTATGAACGTTCTGAAACAGGCCGGAGCTGTGGAAATCAATCCGGTAAGTATGTAGATGCTATGTTGCATGAGGCGTACTAAGTTTACCTCTCTAGCTTGATTATGACCTGTTAGATTATGTTGGACAATTGCGCGAAGGAATTCTCGAGGCTTACACTGGCATCGTCACGGGCCTCAAGAATTCGCCCAAGGGTACGTTGCTATATCTCAATCGGGACTATCATACTAATGTTGGTCTTAGTTCCCATTCTTCTTCCGCATGCTCCTAGTATTCTCGAGTTGATATATCGGTGCTTATCTGACGAGGAGCGGACGGAGCCTGTCGTCAAACTGTCATATGGCCTTCTTGGTGATCTCGCGGACTCTTTCCCAACCGGGCAATTGAAACCATTACTCTTGCAGCCTTGGGTGGCCAGTGAACTTCGAACTAGGCAACGAATGAGCCCGGAGACGAAGAAAACCATGCGTTGGGCGCGAGAGGTGTGTTTTCTTGACGTTGTTTTTCTACCTATTCTAAATTATTATGCTTTTAGATGGTGAAGATCGCGACGCAATAGATGGTGGTCTCCACTTCTCTTTCTTTTTTTGAATTTTGATTCCATCATTCCCTCTACGGTCATTCCGTACTGCATGCAATCTACATCCCGCATTCTTTCTACACGACGTACATCAGCCATCTCAAGGAGGCACATTTTTGATCATTGCATGTATAGAAGGCAGCTTTTAGCCAATCAGTTACTCGTCGTTTCTCTTGTTGTTTTGCCGTTTTTGTTTTTTTGGTTCCACACATAGCCAACGAATGCCTGTATCCTTTACCATCCCCGCTTTCTACAATTTTTAATCTTTACGCTCCTCCATCGCCGACAGAATGTGCTTTAATCTTAGCATCAGAACTTTTCCTTATTCCAAATTCCTTTTCCTCTACTTTACTCTGAAACCTTGGGCTTCAACCTGCGTCGCCGTTGATCTTATAGGTACGCGGGCCCTTACTTTTCTGTCTGGCTTCGAGAAAATCGGAACCAGATGCCCAAGGTATTGCTTTGTTTCACCAAAAGATGATACTTATGACGAACGACATGGTAGCACGATCATTGTTGATGATAAGTTAACGTTTATGTATATACTATATACAGTATCAAATGATATGCCCCACATCCGGTTCTTCACGCATCAGAAATAATCAAACATCATCGTTGTATGCTGGTGATGGAAGGGAATCTCACTATCATAATCTTTCCTTATGAGCCGCGGTCTTATCTCAGTCACATGTTGGAATTACTCATACCTCCACCATGAAGCGCACCTTCAACGCTCTTGTCGAAACCGCGAAGACGTACCCCATCATTGATAACCACGCTCATCCCCTTCTTACAGCAGGGAATAAAGCCGCCTTTCCGCTCGAGGCCTTATTTACTGAAGCAGACGGTGATGCTATCAAGGACTCAGTCCATTCCCTGTCCTGTATTCGTGCAACTTCTCAATTAGGACAGATCTTGGGCTTGGACGAAGCCTCATGGGACGACGTAAAGAAAAAGAGAAATGAGATGGACTATGGTGATCTATGTAACCTGCTTATGGAGCCAACGGGTATCCAGTGTCTTATGCTCGATGACGGCCTCGGGGGCGTTGCTGAACTGGCTGAGGATTGGTCGTGGCATCGTCAGTTCAACTGTTCCGTCAAGCGCATAGTCAGGATAGAGACCGAAGCTGAAGTACTCTCAACATTCCTAGACGTATCTGCATTAATACTCATCCCAACACAGACTATCCTTGTGCGCATGACCAAAGAGTCCAATTCTCCCGTGACTCTAGACAAATTTACAAGAGAGCTTCGGAACTCGCTCTCAGTCAGTGCTGTCAATGAAAACGTCGTTGCATTCAAGTCGATTGCATGCTACCGTACTGGGTTAGATATTGCCACCTACAATCCAGAGCAAGAAATTTCTGATTGTTTCGTCACGGCCAACAAGAGTTATCTAGCAGATGGGAAACTCAGGCTTGCCTACAAAGCCCTCAACGATCACATCGTTCGCGTTGCCCTCGAGATAGCTGGAGAACACAACATCCCAGGTAAACACACAACTCGGCATTTCCTCCTCATGCTTACGATTTTCGCAGTCCAATTCCACACCGGGCTTGGAGACAACGACATAACGCTGACGACCTCATCTCCCTCACACATGCAGGCTATCATTAAAGCCTACCCCAAAACTTCTTTCGTCCTACTCCACTCCTCGTATCCATACACCCGCGAGGCGGGATATCTGACCTTGGTGTACACCAATGTATTTCTCGATTTCGGGGAGGTGCGCCGTCTCCCGTTCTAGAGCGTCTGATATACAGAATTTTATCCAGATTTTCCCCATGGTTTCGGCGCATGGGCAGAGAGCTGTAATTCGGCAGATGCTTGAAATAACACCGACGAATAAGATTTTATGGTCTAGTATGTCATACCACGTTTTCGCGGTGGTGTTTCCTGAATAATAAATTCAGCCGACGGGCACTGGTTTCCAGAAACCTATTATCTTGGTGCGCTTCAAGTCAGAACTGCTCTGTACGAGGTAAACAGCTATCACTCCCTAAGTCTCTGCTGCTCACACCTCTGTAGGTCCTCTCAGAGTTGGTCACTAATGAAGACTTGACCGAAAAGCAGGCGGTGAAGATCGTGCAGGACGTCCTATTCCATAACTCAAACCGGGTATACAATTTAAATCTTCAGCCGAACTTGGTACGTGAAGAGATATGATTGCTAGTGTCAATCTTTCGTATTATCTCAGGACGAAACGAACATATTTAAATGAGTGACAAAGTGATGCCCATTTGATGAGAGAAAGAATACGCTTGTTTGTGGTATACACCTTTCATGGTTTCATGGGAAGTGTGGAACCAATAGTCTCTTGCTAAATCTTCCTTAATTCACCTCGCGTACTAACAGAAAAAACTAGCCTCTCAGGCTACGAAATGTACCGGTATATCTGCAGTACCTGTAGGTGTCGAGTCGTTATCCATGTGATAGACGAAGAGGCAATCAGTATTGTCTGATTTAAGAGCTTACATTTCTGAACCTTGAGTTTCTGCCATGGACACCTCTGCATTCCTGGTTGTAGATGACCGCTGCCCAAATGATGTAGGCAGGGTCGAGTATACAGGTATCTTTTGATTCAATACACACGGGAAGACGAGAGCTAACGACAAATGACCTGGTAATCGGCAGGCATCTTACAAAACCAGCCGTACTTGCAGCTAACCAAGCACACATTTCATTGTGAGATCAAATCGACTCGGAGGGTCACAAAGGTGGTGAGCGCAACATTCATTCTCAATGATGTCTTGTCCCTGTGTGCAGAGGAGCTCGTACACCTCTGTGCTGATTTTCTGCAGGGTATGTAGGCATCTTATCCAGGAGCAAGACACCGCCAGGTGTGGCGTATACTGCTAACATATCATGACTTCCAAGAATCACAGTCCAAGACGTGTTGCAGCGAGTGACAATAGAACAACGTATATTGATCCGAGTATTCAGTGCAGCACGTAGTTCAGTCAGTCAAAAGCTTGGTTTCACTGTCGTCCAGTCACACATCTGTAGCCAGTTCTGAGGCTGCTGAGGGCTGAACCAGGGTGATCCGTACCGCGTGTAGTACAGATTCTGGTCAATGTCCTTCTCTGAACCATACAGCGGAATAAACATCTTCATCCTACAAGTTGTAAAAAGCTGACTTTGAGAAGGGAGCCGAAAGGAAGGGAATCAGGACATACGTTGCACTATATTCATGCCGGGCATGATATAACGCTTTGGCTTGCGCGTAGTCCCATACCTGTTAGACTGTTAGTTAGTAAATTATCAATAAGGCTGGAGCAGACTTACAGTACCATCCCTATTCTGTGTGTCATCCGGTAGCATGAAATGCATCATTCAACTTCGGTCAACCTCCAGGCCCAGTCTCTCCATCAAAGTCTTCAAACGCTCCTTCAGCTGCTGAAAATCCTCTAAAGTGGGCCGCCCTTCGTCAGCCGTGATACTCTTTCCAGCCGACAACCTATTCAACATATCCTCAAGATCCTCCATCTTTCTCTTCTCCTCGACCTCCTCCGGTTCCGATACACCATCCTCAAGATGCTCACGAGCATGCTCCTCCGCTTCAAGGTCTCTGGGCGCGATATCGGAGAACCGTATGCCTGACAATGCGGAGGAAATACTCCGAGCCTCTTCCTGGTCTAATCCCGACGAAGAGAGAAACGTAGTGAGGACCGATGCAATGCCTCGGAGGAGTCCTAGTTCGTGTCCTACAGGTGCACCAACCTGGGCGAACCCGGCGTCGAAGCCCTCTTGCAGAGCGGCCTCCTTGCCGGCCGTGATGCCTTCACGATACCCAGTCTGCATTCAATCAGAAAATAGTAATAGGTGCAGCAGAAAGTCGTCGTACATTTGTGAATTCCGAAGACATCTTAGTCCATTCTGCTTCACCTAAGTGTAAATCTGAAGTCACGTCTTCATCCCAGTCGCTGTCCATGGCGATGGCAGCAGGCAATGAGGGTCCGCGGTTAAGTTACAAAATTTCAAATCTTCTATAAATTATAATAAATATATATGTATATAACTTTGATTATCTTCCTCCTCCCAATTATGCCCTGTAGTTGTCTAGGGCTCTAGTAAATTCACACGCACAACATCTCTGAGTATTCTGGATGTATTTCTGTGACTTACGATAACTCCATGAAGGAAAGGCTTTATTGAACACATGTATGAGTTAGAATTAACATTACGAAAAATACATGACCGTTTGACGCTCTGAGTTACTACCTCAATGAGCAATACTCACAAAGTAAACATTCAATTCTTTGATCACTAAGACATATTTAAACAGCTTTCAGAGGAAGGCATAAGCATGTATTGATATGAACGAGTAAATCGGTTAGAAACAAGATCACTATTGGGCCCGATTACGAGCTTCTTGAGAGTTAACGGTACGTCTCGAAAGGACACTACGTCGAAGAGCATCGAGTGGCTTTGTAAACTTCATTTGCGAAGCACTAAGGGCCAAGTCAGTATGTATATGCATCTAAATCACATACAACCTACTTCGTAATTATCGGCATTGTTAACTTGCTCGACAGGCAGAAGTGCTCGAACGTTAGCGCAGCCATACGCAACATCGAGGGTATGGGAAGTCGCATGGGTGAACTAATAACAGAAGGCATAAGTTTGTCGATCGTGTGCATCCGAAGATCTCGTACTTCATGGAGAGAAACCCCGTCGGCAGTAGTCGTAGCGTCTACTGTACCGAAACAGAGAGCCGGACTGGCATCCAAGGGGTAAAAACTGTTACAGAAGTAAATCTGGCACGGACGGATACTCGGTCAGATCCGTTGGATTACATCCCACGGGGTCAACAATTGACACGTACATTCGTACTGGGTTGTCCGGTACAGGCAGCGACACCGGACTGCGTACAAAGGAGAAGCGGATCCGTGCAGTCCATTCTATAAAAATTTGAGCGATTGAAATCAAAGATTGGTTGTAATTACATACGTTCTTGTAGTAGATGATTCGTTTGCGACTCTATCAAATACTGTCCTGACCGTAGCTGTTGGCGAGGTGCCAAAGTAAGAGGTGTAGAGTGTGTTTGCGCCGTTCGCTGCAATATAGGAGGATGCAGCAGCAGCTAATTCTTTCGCACCGGTATAGCTGAAGTGCAGCGTCAGACAAGTAAATATCAGAAACGATAAACACATAAACTGACCTTTCATCGATGATGGTCGCTTTGTTACTATTATTACAAATATCGACTGCGCGGGTGTTCAGGACAGGAAAAAGTTCCCGGTTTGCCAAATCTCCAGAGATGTTCACGTCAATAGAACTAGAGGATACCGAAACCTTGTTGAAGCTCGCCCCGGCGCCGATCCTAGCTTCTGGACTAATGCTATAGAAAGAAGTCACAGGCGCAAACGTGAATGTTCCCGTCCCCGCCGAGGCAAAGTCAAACAGTGCCGACACTTTGTAGTGAGGATATTGGATTAGCAAAAAATCAATAAGCAGAAAATGTACTACATACGATCATGTTCAGCTGCAACTGATTGTCCAGAAGGAATGATAGCAAAGGCAGTGTCATCAGTGTCCTTCAGAGAAACCGAAATCTGCAGCAAATACATGAATCATAACTTGGGAGAGATGATACAGAGGAAGGGTCACCTTTACCCCAGTGAATGGAACGGTCTCTCCATCCTTGGTGACAGTGAAAGATTGGGTTGGAAGCATGCCGTCCAAAATCGTGCCGTACTTCAAGACCTTCACTGACTCTGAGCCGGTGTTGGCGACAGTAGCCGTGAACTTGAGATCGTCAACATGGGTAACATTGGACGATGGTCCGGACAGAGAGATGGTAAGAATGGTATCTCTCTTGTAGGGACTGGCAAAGGCAGAGAGGGCGAGGGCGAGGGCAATGAAAGAACTGAGCATGGTATGAAGTCGAGAGGGTACTTGACTGACAATCCATACAGTTTTCGTCTCTCTTTTATACGATACAGAGACCATTCTATGAAGTCATAGTGACCATAGGATGGCACACGCACAGCTGAGCTCGGGCGGTGAAACTCCAGAGAAGAGTTCGTTCCTTGGCGCTAGAATGCATTTAGATTTAATCATTTGAGAGTTCGCAGAAAACGCCGGTTGGAAACTGAGAATCTCTTGCCATAAATATCAAGTTCCGAATGTTCAACATAATACAAATCCTTTCTTTCCTTCTTGCAAGAAAGATGGGTGAGGTAGCGTTGAGAACAAGGGGGTTGTTCAGTTGGATATTCCGTACGTCCAGTTGAAAAAACGCTGAATAAAATGCTAAAACCGCACACCAGGAGCTCGGAAATTCTCAATGCGACTTCATCGGGAGTATTTTAAGCGCCATCCTCGGAAAGAATATCCGATGATCAGATATCGAGCAGATTCTGTACGTGGAGCAAATAACCACAGGCCTTCAGCTGCAGTTTTCAATCTGGTATGATTGTGAACTTTGAGCCAGTTAATACCCTGAGACAGCCAGGAAAACTCACCAGCCAGTGCGGAAATATAAACTATAGATAATATCACTTCAATCTCATGAGAACGAACTGGAAGAATAAGGTAAATGCTACAAAGGAGATACAGTACCTCAGGATCTCTAGCTGTTCTGGAACTATAAACATTAACTTCGTATCATCAGAGTACCGAAGACTTACAAGTACAAAGACATGCTGTCGGTTTCGCGAACGACCACTATGATTAGCCATCCTCGCGAAAAGATTTCCATAATAAGATGAGTCGGCGATTTCACCGATTAACCATACGTCTCGACTCTCGAGACTCATGATTAAGTACCTCCTGTAACGACTGCCTGTCCTTGTACCTCGGATGGGTAAGAAAGTCAGCGTTCTTCATGTCTATGGGGATTATATGAGCTGTCGAGCTATTCTGTCTCTGTAGAAAATTCCCTACAGCAATTGCCATATGTTAGGAGTTAGAGTTTAAAAAACTGGTTTTGAGTTTGAACTCCAGTAGGTTCGGTCCGGGAACCGGGTATGCCATCCAAATGTCATCGACAGCCAACGACGACGCTCTCGTTCAAGAACAGAGCTAGGTGGACGAACCCCTACCCTAACTCGCTTGTATCCTGCGCGTCGTGAACCAATAAATTGCGGTGGATGATTGCACCGCATACACTAGCATACATATGTCGCGAGCAAAGTATAACATACGATTTCCCTTTTTTTACTGCTAGAGTCGCTTCGTCCGTAGCTGTTTGGTTGCTTGACGTCGAGCATTTGAATACCAGGGCGTGATTGTTTCCCAACGCTGGTCAGAGGTGGATGACATGCCCATAAGCGGTAGACATATTCTTTTTTTTCGTTTCCAGTATGCCGCTGTGTTAACGTCCGGTGCCCGGTAGTCAAGGGAGTCATTCAATGAGTCACTTAACGAAGTCCACTCTGTCGGGAGTGTCATCGGCAGGCAGTTTAAGGAAGAAGCAGAGGTGGTGGAGGTGGGGGGTGAAAGTGTTAGGACATGTTAGCGGTGGTGTTCTTCTATAGTACACCTTGAGTATATTATGATCAACCGTTCAGCAAGGAAAATTTCGGCATGCATATATATGAAGCCATCGCTGCGGCTGAAATTTTCCTTAAAACACTCTTTCTATCGGTTCAGCCAGCTCTTCCGTTCTGTGATACCCTTGATTTTTTGAGATATCTACGCTTCGCTCCCACCGATTACGGCGTTGGTTCAACGGGTGAGAGAATAGCGTGCTTGCCGTGGAACGCTGCCATCGCTTGGCGTTATGTCAGTATCACATCGCTGCGGTAAGAGTCATGATATTATGCCTCCAAGGTGCTAAAAAAAAGCCATACTTGGGCAACTACCGTATGTATTATGTAATTGTGTATGGATATTCGAAATAAGATATAATTGCTCAAGTCTTTAGAACTCTGCAAGTATACTCTTTCATTCATAAAGAATCCTGTTCGTAGATTGAACTTGGGCTTCTGGGATTCCAGATGATGTGTGAGACGGGGACCAACTTGGATGGCTTGGCCTACTATACGGCAGTAAAGAAGACCGACTGGCTCCAGAAGGTTTCTTAGAAATGTATACGTAGCTGGTCATTTTGATAGCCCGTTAGAGCGGCCAGACAAATACAAAGTATATCCCGATGCGAAACAAAGACAATAAGCATGAGATGGAAGAATAGGAATTTGAAATTGCCGGTCGCCACGCCACCCATCGAAATACGTCCCTCGTCATTGTCCTCTTTTTGTTCCGTGCCACAATGGGGGAAATATATAAACCTGGCTACCCAGTGTTGCCACCTCTAATTTTTGCCGACTCTTTCGTCCTTACGCTCATTTCACGTCTGGTGCACAGGTGCACCTCTCACGTCCCCTAAGCCCGGTTGCTTCATTCTGTATTGTCTAGTAAATCATGCTGCCTCCTCGTGCATGTAAACACAATGTTTTCGTCAGTGGTGTCACTTTTCTGATTTTTTCCCCCTTTAGATGTTTTCATTGGTCTCAATATTATCCGTACCTTGAGCATTATTGCCCTTCTTCTCGTGTTCTCGAGCAACATTGAAACGCTGGTCAGCGACATCAAAGCCGTGAACCGTTTCCAGAGTACGTCGGGCAATAGTACGACCTCCTCATCCAATTCGACTGTGGTGGACCCGGACTATATTGAGTGCGTCGGCTTTATCTGTCCGTTTGGTCATAGTAACTAATAAATGGCCCTGTAGTGGAAGTACTGTCCCCAACCAGGTAGCTGGAATTTTTTGGGCAGTACTGAACAGGCTTCTCATCATCGGTCAAACTGTCGTTCTGCTCCTTTCTGAATTCGGCTGGCCATCTGTATTCTTCAATCGTTTCTTCCCTGTCCTCGGTGACGACTTTGGCTTGGGTGCTTTGGGAATCATTCAATGCTTGTACGTTATGCACCTTCATTTTCTCGTTGTTTTCGCTGACAACTGATAACAGAATCGGTGCAGCAGTCCTCTCCCATCATGTTGACGATGTTACCCTTGTATCCGCCTTCTTCCTCTTCTCTATTGGCTGTTTGAACATGCTCGCTGGTCTTATCTTCCGGCAGTCGGCCAAGGCCAAGCGTTCGCTTACGTCGTGGCGTGATCATGCCAAGAGTGCAGCGACGAGTGTCCTCCCAACGCATGTAGCCGGGATCCCTGTACCCGCCTCTGTTCCTTCCTTTGTCTCCAATGCCTTCAGCAAGGAAGAGAAAGGCTCCGAACCCGAGCCCAAGGCTGGCTTTGGCTTTGGTCGCCAAGGTGAAAAGGCTGCTGGATTGAAAGGCTTCCTCATCTCAAAACCCCTTGAATCTCTCCCGCGGTATGCAGCTAAGCCTGCTAGTACCGGTTCTGGATGATAACGTACCTTATGAACATGATATACTGTAGCATCATCTCATCGGAATCTTGTAGTATACCACTATCACATATAATTGGGACTTTGCATACATCTCCACACACAGTTATATCATCTATGAAATGTAAGGCTGACTTATCTATAACCTACATAGTTGGTTAAGTAGGTTGGATGCAAAGTCAGTCGATCGATCTCAGTACTGTATACGTCACAGTTCGATCGCTCTTACTACTGCCCGGGTCTTCTTACGTCCTTCACACCTTCAATATGAACTTGCCACACTGCCAGTGGATCGAGTCTAGTAACATATTACTTTGAAACAATCGGCCGTCGGAGCCAGCTGTTCGGCCGAAATCGCTTTGAAAATGTGCCTGCACTGAGCCAAGTTCTGTACCCCCCATTTCACACCCGTCAGTGACCCGGATACTCCTGGACAGCGCGCAAGGACATTGGGGCGACCCGGTTCTAACTTTTTGCCTTTTCTTGTGGGGTGAGCCTTTGCTATAAATGTCCTCGGAGCCGAGGTCGATTCTGTTTGGGCCGCACCATGACGTGGATACAGACATTACTGAAAGCTCTAGAGGTCAGCGCATCGACTTGTTAAATCTTACCACTCTTACTGTATCCATAGGTTTCGCCGGATGTTTCACCCTACAGGAACAACGACATCCTCCCTTTATTACCCGCTAGGAGGACGTGGACGAAGAGAGATTTCATCTTTTTCTGGCTTTCCAAATGTGAGTTCATAGCTGGATCATTCTCGTGGACCCTCGACCCATGCCATCGAAAGCTATCAATATCGCGGAATGGTCTGGCGCGTCTGCAGCGCGTAAGTGTCTTCGTGGATTTGCTTTCAGATTGTTAACAGTTCTATAGTAGCTATTGGGTTGACTGTTGGCCAAGCTATTGCGGGTCTGTTTTCTTTCTGTACGCACTTTACCTTTCTCATGGAAATTAAAGTGAATGCCATTAGCACAATAATGTCAACACATTATCTTGCTTGTGTTCGTTTCGTATTCATTTTGATGCAGAATATGTTTAGCTCTCATTACAAGTGGCCATGGAGGAGGAAAATGGCACATTCCATTCGTGCGTACAGTCATCCAAACAACTATCCCCCACCCAAGAGCTCGTTTCTAGGCTGTGATCAATCGCAGTGCCTGGGGAATGTTAGTTTCCTGCTTCTTTTCCTGCTCCTCGTCCCTCTGAGGGTTTAGCTAGTCGTGGATCCTGGTTTGCACTGCTCAACCGTGTCATCCTCTCGTGTTGTTGGTACGGTGTTCAAGGGTGGTATGGTGGCCAAATGGTTAAAGTCATGATTGGTTCAATATGGCGTGAGTCTTGCCCTAGTTGTTGTAACCTCTACTGAAGTCTTTCTAGCCGACTTCTACAACATGAGGAGTACGTTCAGACCTGGTGCTTCCATGAAGACGAATGAATTCAGTCAGTAGAATTCCCCGATTACGACCTTCAGCGATTGACAGATTTTCTCTAGTCTCTTTCATTATCTTCTGGCTTATCTCGTGTCCGTTCCTCCTCCTTCGACCGGAACAGTAAGTTGTTTGTGGGGCTTTTTCTATGCATCAGCTTATACTCATTCGTCAGATATCGACTCTCCTCGATCATATCTTCTGTCGTTGTCATTATTGCAGCATTATCAGTCTTCATATGGGCTGTCGTGAAACAGGGTAACGGTGGCCCCCTCATGAGCAACCCCGAAACTGTCTACGGCATTGGAGAGCTGAAGGGGGCGGCGTTGGGCTGGGCTATGACGCGTATGATTACCAGCGGGATCGGTGGTTGGGCTGGAGGGGTCGGTTGATCACCATTTCATCGTTCTGCATCTCTGCTGACCTCCCAAGCCAGATTCTCTATCAGAGCGGTACTAGTATCACTATGCTATCTGGGTTACAAAGTCTGACAGTAATCTAGATTTTTCTCGTTATGCGGCAAAACCTGGTGATCAGCTGTACGGGCAAATCTTCATCATTCCTGTATGCTTGCTAGGAACTAATGTGCTCGGGATCGTGAGTCTCAATGGTTTAATACTATACTAGTGCTCACGGAACCAAGGTGACTACATCTTGCGCGCGCGGATTTTATCCCGACGAACCTCTCCTCTGGTAAGCTACTCCCGATCATCATAATCCTTCAACAACTGATTCGACAGGAAACTGTATGATTTACTGCAAGCTATCCAGGAACACAGCAGTCCAGGAGCTCGTGCACCTGTCTTCTTAGCAGCCCTTGCTTTTTTTGTGTCTCAGTTGTCCGTCAACGTACGTATATTCCTAATGCCGTGGCAGATCCGTAATGTTCCATGTACAGGTAACCGCATGTGGGGTTGTCGGAGGGATAGATCTCGCTGTGCTCCTCCCTCGGTAGGGACAAGATATTATTTGACGATGTCTTCCTGACACTGGCATCCAACCATGTAGGTACATCAACATCAAACGCGGCGCCTTCATCATCGCTTTAATTGGAGTATGCATCAATCCATGGAAGATTCTCAATGTATGCATGGCTTCCCTACAGAAAGGCATCCAGGCGCATTGACACTCCAGAAATAGAGCGCGAATTCTTTCATCTCCGTGATCTCGGGATACGCTGTCTTTCTTGGCCCTCTTTCGGGAATAATGATTGTTCATGTTTCCCTTTGTCGGGTATGACCTGGTGCTCACGAATTGATCTAGGCAGATTACCATCTTCTACGTCGTCGACGATTACGGCTGTCCCATCTCTTCGTTCCAAACTCATCCAGTGACTATTGGTTCTGGCATGGCCTCAACTGGCGGGCACCGGTGGCCTGGCTACTTGTACGTGACTATCGGATCTAACGGAGTGTTTGCCTTTAACATCAGATCCGACAGGGTGTCTGGCCTAGTATGCCCGGATTCTGCAAGTCTATCACACCAGACTTGATCCATGTTAATACCACCTGGGTGTATGTTGTCTTTTGTCAGTGAAACTGCAGGCACAACTAATGATTGTCCGTAAAGACATGTGTATTACATGTCCTGGCCGCTAGGGTTTTGTATAAGCGCTGCGACATGGCTATTTCTGAATAACCTGTGGCCGCCACCGGGCGTCGGCGACGTGGATGACAAAGACGTATTCGGTACGTTTGGGCCTGCCGGGCCCACTGTCTCGAGTTTGGAATACTGCACAGAAAAGGGTGTCGAGAAAGAAAAGGAGTTAGCGACTGTAACTCGCCGTCTGGACTAAGCCAGTCACAGCCTCAAACGAAATGCAATGGAACAATCTGGATGCTCTGTTGCTTTGTGATTATCGGATGTCTACCGGCTATGGTAAGTTGCTAGTCCTCCTTGAATGACGCGTCGATTATACTTGCGTGGATCGCATCAAGTTACACCATGTTGCTTGGCTCCTGCGCCAAGGCCCTTACACCGCTCGCCGAGGAGTTTTACCAACTCTTCGTCAGGTTGCCTTCGTTTCTCGTTCTCATGCCTTCCTTATTTACTTGGCATGCAGCAGCCATGGATCGTAAGGGACGTGTTCCTGTGGCTTGAAGGTCACATTGGTAGCTGAGCTAGGAAGGGGCTTACACATTTTCGTTCTTCCCATGGTCATTCTCAATGCGTTTGGCTCATTCGAACGATTCGCACCACCTGATCACTCCTCGTCATTGTCAAGAGGCTACATGGTATCTCAATAATTATGGAGGGTTGCATTCTTCGGATGATTTTTTCAGCAACAACGAACGTGCAAGTCCTCTGACCTGACTTTGATATGTTCACTTCGTCTTCTGTTCGGAGTCAAGAACTAGTGGGACATCCCATGTCTCGGACTCTAGATGGATAAATATCCGGAAAACCTTAGCCTGGTAAACCGGCTTTATAGGTACCCGCGGTATTCGTAACCTAGGAAAACCTCTTCTGCTATCTAGAGATGCATGGTCAAGATTTTTACCTTCCCAACCATGTCTGAAAACGTTTCGAAGTGTATTCACCTTGCTCGACTTCAAAATTCTACGCGTCGAGCCGGAATTCAGTCTCCGCCGTCGTTCCCACCGCGGCCTTTTCGCACTTGCGATGCTTAGAATCAGGGTGGCGGTTGGACCACGGTAAGTCTTTTTCGTTCGTAGTTTCTACGTGCCGTGGTGTCCCTTTACCGTACCAGATGCAGTGACTTTGAAGTTTGGTCCCCAACTCTGGCTCCCGAATCGAATGGAGTGTTCACCTCCAACGTCATGTTTGATAGCCCTGAAGTGCCTTGATTCTGTGCGTCTACATATCATGCCGGACTCGATACATATCAGCACCACATGAGTATGTGTGCGTATGTTTTCTTTTTCCAATTTCATTTGCACTTAACTGATGATCGTCTTTCTATACATATCCTCGCCATCACGGTTTAGTATAATCGCCGTGGCTACTATTGAATAAGCTGCGGCTGCCGGGTGTTAGCGATGTAGATCCGGTACGTTTGTATCTCAGGTTTGGCAACCACACGGAGAAGAATGCCGCGAAAGAAAGGATTCGGAGAACTGTAACCTGTGAGGGAGTATCTCACACGGGGGCGTTGGTACTTTGCCAAGCAGGCGTACCTCATTGTGTGTGGATTACGAAGTGATGCGTGCTGGTCGCGGAGGTAGTTGTCAATATCAATCTGGATATTGTCAGAAGCGTCTATCAATTCGACGAAACCAAGGTGTCCTCGGTTTCTGGTGGATACAATGATGTCTAGGCATTAAATGCAGTACATGTGTGCTACGGGTATATGACGCATTTCTACGTTCAATTAATCATTGATGTATGCTCTCGGTCGGGGTGGGACTCGTAACAATCCTTGGGATCTCTTGTATCGCTTTTTCGATGTCCTGATCAACAGCTACCGTAGAGATACTTTGAGGTGTAGACCTGGAGCTAGTTTCCTCTGGCACATCCTTATCCCCCACGATTCCAACATTCCAGAAGAAAAGAACAGCTAGAAGGGCGCCTATAGAGCGAAATTAAATACGTTCGTGATGGAGGCAGATGAATGACAAACCAACGGCTCCGAAAGCGAATGCAGTCCACTCGGCTGCTTTGTAGCCATTTAGAAGCGCTTCTTGAGGAGCATTACTGTTTGCATTGTCGACGATCACACCCATACCCAACGAATTTTGAGCGACGACACGATTGAAAACGATCGTAGAGACAGTGACTCCTAGTGCTGTCCCAATCTGTTTGAGAACATCAACAATTTGTCCTTTTAAGGACGATTTGACCCACCTGGTACATCGTCTGGAACAGAGCGCCGGAGAGACTCTGTTCATGGGGCTCGACAATTTTCGCTACGAATATTGACCCGGCAGCAAAAACAAAATCAGCCCCAAATACAGAGAAAATGGCGCTAGGAAAACCATAGGCCCAGTATGTTGCATCGGGGTCTATGTTAGCGAAGAAGAGTGCTGCACAGGCAGTAATAAGTGTTCCGCTCGCTAAAATGGGAATGAGAATAGTTCTTCTGGCCAACTGCTAGTGAAATTCACGAACCCAGTATCCAGACGACAGATACTCGAGCAATGGTAACAGCAATAATAAAGTTACAAATAATTCCTGTGATAAACATGGGAAACAGCCGGATCATAGTACCGACAGGCGTGTAGCCTTGATAGTTTTGATAGTAGAGCTATGAACGCCGTGATAAGCTCAATACCTTTTGAGTGGGTCATCCTTGACGTACCTGGGTCCAGAAATTCCATCCTAAAAATGAGCAGAAGGTGAACATGACAATGATCATGATAGCTGCAAATTTTCCGTTTGCTCGGGCCCACAGAGAGAGCTTCATGATGGGCGGCGGGGTGAATACGGAGTATGACGCGTTTGGTTTGCGCTGGACACGCTCGAGATACCACTGCCATAGTAAGAACAGGCCGAGGATGACGACGCCGAGTATGAGGAGAGCTATAATGTCTAAATAGAATGGAATTAGCGACATATTGAGGAGAACAAAAAGCTTACAAGAAGTCTCCCATCTGTTCGGAGCCACCTCTCCGTCACTAAGAACAAAGATGATGAGGGTGAGAGCAGCCGTTACCAAGAATGCCCCAACCCAGTCAACGCGCTTGTCCACTTCTGTAGATGGCTCGTCCTTGGGTATAGCCCAGAATCCGATAACCATGTACAAAACTGTCAGGCCTGTTGATAGGTAAAAATTACTCCGCCAGGATGGACTTTCAAACAAAGGGTCAGGCACTGTGTCAGAATCGCCAAGTTGATCACATACTTGGAAAGTTGTGTGAGAACGGCGCCCAACGCCATACCCGTAAACGCACCCAAAGGTGCCCCAGCGGCGAATGATGCAAAGGCAATAGACCGAATTTTCCCAGGGGGGAACGCATGTGCTAGAATGCCCGTCTACGCTCGACGGTTAGGTTGAATTGTTGAGAAGCTTGAGTTCTAGGCGCTCACTGATGCGGGCAGAGCGGCAGCTACACCAATTCCTTGCATACCGCGTAGTACATCCAGGGTAATTTCATCTGCTTTGAGTCAGTGATAGGTAAATATTACACAACAATGGCAAGTACCTTGGGCGAAGCCACACGCAAGGGTAAAGACGGCGAGCCACATTGAGCCGGCCATGAATACCAGTTTACGTCCATACAGGTCTGCAATACGTCCGAACATGGGAAAAAGACATCCCTGAAAAAACATATGCTCAGCTGTTGTCAATCGCTGACGTCCCGTGTGAACGTACGGAACTCAGAGCATAGGCCGATACCTAGGAGATCGAAAGCGGGTGAGTGTCACACAGAAGTAGTCTGACGACGACTTACGAGCCATTGTAATTGGGTCTCTTCGATATTCAAGTCTTCACCAATAGCTGGCAGTGAAATTGACACGGAAGTGTTATTTGAGCTCTGAAATTACAAGCCTAAGTAAACGATAGTTTCTTGAGGATATACGGAGCGACATACATTTACCCACATAGCCATGGTACATGTCGTTATCAGCGAAACCGTTTGAAGAGTCGAGAACGGTGTCCGTGTTTCTTTTTCATTCTTCTCTGTAGCATCGACGATGGTGTTAGTGCTATGCGACTCCATGGAATGTGAGTGCAGTGGTGAGAGTTCACTCAGTAAGGATGGGGCTTATATGTATGCCTGTCATGACTGCGTGCAGCACGAATTCGAAATCCACCCATCTCCGGCTTCTTAATCACCACGTTCCAAGTGGAAGAAAAAACATGTTGGCCGTACGCCAACTATACTTTGATGATCATCAAGACAAGTGGATTTGCATGGGATAGAAGATTTCCTTTTCTAGTATCTAGCCACGTGCTATAGCTATTTGTCAGAAAATCCCTTATTTAGCTAATAGCATACGGGTTTGAGTGGGTCAGTTGACGATCCACCACTAACCATACCTCGTTCGTAAGCACTGCGCCACTCGCATTTTCTACGTCCGGTCAGCAACATGTCAACACAGCTCGTCGTACTTACCTGACTTCGCGGCATTTACCTATTGACCTATCCGTACGGCACTAGGATCAAGAACTTGTAGATTATAGTAGAGGATCCATATCTACGTAAAGGAAATAATGGAATCTCGTGAGAAACATGTGAGTCTGGATTATCCGTTTATACATGCATATATTCCCTCTTGATTAAGACAGTATACAGACTGAAAGTATGTCGTTAACGGCGTTGATCACAGGCTGGATGCTATCCATAACCGACTCCGAGTCGCCAACATGATCGGATCAGTTTTGAACTTTTCAGAGCGCAAGTTTTGCTGTATCCTGCCGATGTAGTAGGGGCGGAATCTCTAGTTGGTGGGCTCTTCATGTTAGTATCTCTACAGAGCCGAAAGCAAGAACTGCTGGCCAGGGTCAGACTCACACGGCTTGTACCTCGACACGGTTCCGAAGTACCTCTCCCAGACATGGTTGATCTTCATCGTGGCGCCCTTGTATCCTGGCAACTTGCTAACAATGCGAATAATAGCTTGTTCCACTGTCATTTTCTCCAACAAGGGAAAGTTCATTGCAATTTTCGAGCCTATGAAACGTTCAAACGACTCAACGACTGGGGGAATGCTTAATCACAGTCCTTGCCACAATTCAAGCCAGATACTTGCTAGCATGGTTATATTTTGTGAATATATTCATGTCAGCATTATAGCATCTTATAGGAGATTCCGTGTGTATCATCCAGAGCTCTTTCCTAGGATGACGAAGCCTTGCTGTGTGACGGGCATCTTGGAACCCAGTTCCTACCTGCTGCCAGTTGGTCTACGACTGTCGTATCATCCTTCGAGAATAAATTTCTCCATGCATAGGACAGCTCCGGTATTGTCACATGCATCCTATGTATTATGGTGATCCAAGATATACCTGCAGCGCCCTAACGTCGGGTCAGTCAGTGGGTTCTTTGATGCGACGTCCTACTGTACCTGAACCTCATGTTATTTTTGATATCTAGGAGATCTCTGAGTGATTACAAACAGTGTGAAAACAGGTTCAACGTCGGCTCTACACTGATTGGAATCCATGTCTCCGCGTTTCCATCAAAGCACGGATCACTCGCTCTTGTTTACCGACAGATACAGCGCGCTGCTAGTGACTTTGTGGCAGCTCGGGCAGATTTCAGCCCGTAATACCTGGAACGCGCCCATATGGTCATGTCCTCATGCTTGCATTGCCTACAGTTGAATTCGAGGTACCTCGTTCGTATAAAAAGCTTCTCGTCTGTTCTTCACCTCCTCATCCAAAGGCTTTATCATGTTCTCTCTTCTGTCTCTCGGATTCTTCTTAGCTTCGGTCAAATTGGGCTTAGGGGCCGTATACGAGGATCCTTCTCAATTGCCTACAGACAAACAGTACGACTTTGTCATCGTAGGAGGTAGGCAGGCGTGTCCGAGATGTACTTGATGCGCTCACTCATCATTGGTTTACAGCGGGGACTGCGGGAAATGTCATAGCTGCACGCCTGGCTGAGAATGCCAACGCCTCTGTTTTGGTCTTGGAAGCAGGCAGAAGCAATGTCGGGTTCGATTCTGACCTTATTACTATACCATTCCTTGGTCCTCAGGCATCGCCGCACACGTCTTTCGATTGGAACTATACCACAGTACCTCAGGAGCCACTGAACAACCAACTCATTGCTTATCCTCGTGGTTATGTCCTGGGAGGCAGTAGTTCAACCAGTAAGCACAATAATTTTTCTATGACGTCCTTCCTGAGCCGTGAAACAGACTATATGGTGTACACCCGCGGTTCTTCGGATGACTATGATCGTTTTGCTGAATTAGCTGGGGACGACGGCTGGAACTGGGATAACTTGTTCCCTTACGCTATTAAGGTATGGAATTTACCACCTTTTGCTCGACTCTTGATGCTGATGCTCTTGGGTAGAATGAGAAGCACGTTCCTCCGAACGATGTGAGCTTTTTTTCGTTCATCAAGTAGAATTCCGTTGATTAATACATGTACAGGGTCATAATGAAACTGGACAATATATTCCTTCGATCCACGGGACAGACGGGCCATTGTCGACAAGTATATACGGATATGCCGCAGATATTGACGACCGAGTCATCGCCACAACCTCCGAACTGAACGAAGAATTCCCATGGAACCCGGATTACAACTCTGGGAATATGCTAGGCGTATCGTGGATGCACAGTGAGCTCCATATAATCTTGTATGAGATCAATCATCTGATTTATGCGCCATCAGGTACTATCAATGGACCACTTAGGAGTAGTTCTGCTACTGCCTACCTTGAACCCGCATTGAGCAACTATTCCAACCTTGATCTTGTTTACAACAGCCAAGTCACCAGGTTGATTCAGAATGGCGAGATTGATGGCCTTCCTGTATTCACCACCGTCGAGTTTGCTAAGAATCCTACTGGTACGTTGAGAACCTACCTTTCCTCAGACCCTGAATTTGACGCTGGCTGTGCTCAGCCCCTCGTTACAAGATTTCTGCGACGCGCGAAGTCATCCTATCGGCAGGCGCTATCGGAACTCCTCAAATTCTTATGCTCTCTGGAATTGGCAGGTCTCTAGACTTGGCCGCCGTTGGTATTCAACCGATTGTTGACTTGCCGGAGGTGGGCCAAAATCTAGTCGATCACCCCTTGTTGCCTATCCAGTGGAAGGCGAATAGCAATGAGACTTTGGATCCTATCATCCGTGGCGGAGAAGCCTTCGACGCCGCCTTGGAACAATACCACACAAACGGAACAGGCCGTCTCGCTGCAAATGGTGTCTCGAATCACATGTGTGTATTCTTCGACACGGGGACTTGATCTGATTTGATTGCTGATGAGGGCGGCAGGGCTTTCTATCGTCTTCCGGAAAATTCTTCTGTCCTTGCAGAATTTGGAGATCCTACTTCTGGACCCGGGTGCGTCGTCTGCATCTTCTTACATTGAACATAATCTCATCATTCGACCATAGTTCGCCTCATTACGAGCATGCCTTCGCCGTTAGTGTTTCCCTTACGGCTACGAGTCCCTCCACAACTAAATTCCAAACAGAATGGATTCTTCACCACGTCACAAATTGAACCCACCTCCGGATCATACTTTTCCATCATCAACGTCGTAGTTACCCCCACTTCTCGTACGTTATTCCCTTCATCTCATCCTCCCACTCATAACTTAAACTTCTCCAGGCGGAGCCATAACTCTTGCGTCAAATGATCCCTTCCAGCATCCTACCATCGACCCCAAGATGCTCACCACCGACTACGATGTTAGCGTCATGATTGAGAGCGTCAAGGCCGCTCAACGTTTTGCCGCTGCACATGCTTGGGATGGATATATTACCGGTCCTTATATTGACTCAGTGAACGCTACTACAGACGACGGCATCAAGGAATACATGAGTCAATGGGCTACCACTATCAAACATCCATTCTGCACTGCTAGGTTAAGTA
The DNA here is from genome assembly GCA_028551335.1 of Armillaria sp. CMW 4456. Classification (NCBI taxonomy): domain Eukaryota; kingdom Fungi; phylum Basidiomycota; class Agaricomycetes; order Agaricales; family Physalacriaceae; genus Armillaria; species Armillaria sp. CMW 4456. The sequence goes on along the minus strand of JANDKJ010000638.1, from coordinate 107,564 downwards.
AGGAGGATGGTGAAGGAGTTGCTGACGGACAACTGCTGCTCAAGAAGGCCAGGGGTGTCCGGATTGTCGACGCTTCGGTCTTTGTGAGTTCTGAATTTGTGTATATTCTTGGACTCGCCTGATAATATTCTATTCTTTAGCCCATCATTCCTGCTGGTCATCCACAAGCCATGATTTACATCGTAGCCGAACGTGCTGCTGACGTGATCAAGGCCACATGGGACATGTGAATTGGTCAAGTTAACGTCTAAAGCATTTGCTTCTCATTTATTGACAGTCAATTAAACCCCTGACTTATTATTACTCTAATAGCATCATATATACTTCACAGTAATGCATAATGTAATACAAAATCTTTTGTGACCTTACAAGTTTCGGCTTTACATTAGGGGTCTCCGTAAGGTGTCGATCCTCATCTCCAAATTTAGAGTGTTACAATCGAATACCATAGATATCTAGATTGGTCTGACACATAGCGAATTCTTCGTATCCAATCAGAATCCCAGAATCGGCCTCAGAAACTAAATGACTAGCATTGTGGTATAGTGCCGTTTCTTTAGATAAGTTATCTGAGGATCCGAAGCTTTCAAGAGTACGGCAGCCATGAAGGAGACAGTCGGAGCTCTCGAATTGTTCGATATTCTCCAACGAGCTCTTTGACATGATCATTCAGTGAATATTGTAAACCATCGTCACATCGTTTCTCTCATCAATTGGTGCGTCTGGAAGCATGTAGTTGAACAAAATTTATAGTTAGAGAGTGCATATAGGTACTGGCGGTTAATTGATTTGTGTCCACATACTAGGTTGTCATACTCTGTTCGTTAATCTGAACATCAACTGTTCTGGTGGACCGGACCGAAATACCGGTATGAAGCAAACAATAACATACATACCTATTTTTTTGATTTACTCCCGCTGTTCCGTACTTTTCTCTCTACAAGAAGGCTTGGCTGCTGCAAGAAATTTCAGCCAGTTCTTGTCATTACCCATGCTCCCACCTGCCCTTCTAGAGCTCACCCTTGCTCGTCTCACTTATCGCAGTAGTATTCTAGGCTCCGAAGTCGTGACTGCTCGAACATGGCCTCGAAGAACTGGCGTTCGTACTATGCAACAGGCTGTACTTGCTTCGGACACATCACCTATCACTCTTTATCCTCACCTCAAGGGAAAGCGAGCATCCGTCAAACCTTCTCAAGATAGCAAAAAATCAAAAGTTGTTGGTCATTTGAAGATTCGAGAACGAAAAGCTGCCGCCGAACGGCCAAAATCTGAGTTGGCACATCGCGTAGATGCTTTGGTGCAAGCCGCGCAAAAAGAGGTTCGTGCCCTCCGATCTGCGAGTTAGGGATAATCAGTTAAAGGATTGTAATACTCAGGAAACAGTGGACCATCCCACCTTTAGTGAAGAAGCACTGCTATCACTCTATGAAGATATTCTTGCAGGACCAGAAACCGAGATGGAGCGCCAGCACGAAAGTCCGACGTTGGAACAGAGGTCCTCGGAAGATGTCGAAATTGTGGAAGCAGTTTACCATCGTCTTCGCGAACAGACCCTAGAAGAACACTTAGACCCATCAGCCTTCCAATATAGTCTAGAATATGATGACGAATTGAATACTACGTCCAAGCTGTCGCCGTCAAAAGAGAAGACACCTTGGATGCAGTATTCAACTCATCGTCGTGTTCTTACACAAGTAGGAAAACTGATGGACTTAGTACTCCAAGGCGAGGATGCTCCTATGATTCCTATAGTCACGCTATCTATACATGAATGGAACGCATTGATTCGGATATGTGTACGTGTTTCTACCTCCGCTAGTGACATGTAGTACTCATTTTCATTAGATTCATGAAAATGATTTAGAATCTGCAGAACATTCGCTGCGACTCATGAAGGTGAGTTGATTTTTTAAGTGCGTTAGATTTTAAGATGCTTACTATGATAGCGTACTGGTGTCACACTACCCGAAGAAACGATCAATGAAGTCGTCAAGTTCTACGCCGACAAGGGTGATGTCTCGGAAACAGAGCGTATTTTGAGCAGCTTTGTAATCGGTTTGTAACCTTGAGCTGTTTTCCAGAATCTGCAAGCTAACATCTCCTAGGTGCTCCCTCCGACCGGCAGCAACATCTTCATATCCGCTCGCATCTCCGAGCCTCTCCGAAAGTTATTCCAACCTCAGCACTTACTGTGCTTCATGCCTACGAAGAGCAGCTCAACATGCCAGCGCAACGGACATATACAAGTATCGTTACACACATGCTATCTGTAAAAGACTCGATGGCCAATGCACAAGCATGGGACTTGTTCTACCACATGCGTTACATCGCCCATCCTGTCCCAGACGCCTTCCTATATACGACGATGATTCGAGCCTGCGCGTCGTCATTCTTCACTCTTCGTGCTTCGGAACCCGAGCGTGCTCTAGATCTTTGGACCGAAATGACAATCGACAATAACATAGCGCCCTCGGTTGCATCGTACAATGCTGTCATATTGACTTGCGCGCGGACTGGAGATAAGAAATATGTCCATGAAGCTTTCCGTTTGGCTAAGGAGATGCTAGACTCTCACCGTGATGCACACGGGGAGTTGCTGTACGTGCCTAATCGGCATACGTTCCTTGCGCTATTGGAAGGTGCGAAACGAATTGGAGACCTTTCAAGGACACGGTGGATCCTTGCACAAATCAGTCGGGTCAGTGTGGAGGAGCCTTCTCTTGGTGTTAACATCGATGAAGAGGTTATGATGCACGTTTTCCATGCATATGCGGCGTACGACCCGCCTTTCAAACGCGGCATCGCATTACTGCTTGATGAGAGCCAAAAAGTGCAGACATCGAACGATCCCACGCCAAACGACCAAGAGAACTCAAATGTAGCTGTTCCTCCTGATTCCCCCAGCTTCGCCCATGTTGCTCCTCAGAGTCGTACGGAAGTCATTGCCGAAGCTGATATATTATTTGGGCGAATATTGGAGGACGGTAGATCCTCTTTCGATCCAACGATTAGTTTCAGCAATGTCGAACTGTCGACCCGGTTGGTGAACTCGTATCTCTCGGTACATTACAAACATGGGACGCTGGAGGCAGCTCGGAAGCAGTTCCTAAGTCTCTTTGAGGAACTTAATATAGACCGCAGTGCCCGGACGTTCTGCGAGGCGCTAGAGCGGTGTCTTTATTCGCACAAGAAGGAACGGGAGTTTTCTCTGGAGTTTGGTGGAGAGATATTTAAGATGTGGCAAGAATTTGAAGTATCCGGCGGGGCTGCAGATGCACGAACGGTGGAGAAGATCCACGTTGCATATATCCGGCTACTTACTCTGTGAGTGACGTTAATTTTTTTTACGGTTCCTGCTTATCATTCATCTTTAGGACGAAAAACTTGGAAAAGGCCTTGGATCAATTGCGGGCATTTGCGGCGAAATACCCACCTTCGGCTTTGCGCCAACAACCAGCAAAGCCCGCGATGAGGTCTACGAAAACCGTTCTTGCCGGTGCGCGACCGCTTGTTCGTATGACTTCAGCTGCGGAGGTCCCGGATAGTTTCGTTCCTCCATTTGTGATGTTTAAGGATGTAGATGTGCTGCACAGTCGACTCGTTGCTAGTGGGAATGTGGAAGGGATTGCATATGTGAAGTATGTGTGTAAGGCATACGAATGGGCGTTGCGCGTAAGACGAGACGAAGCTTTCAAGGCTAAGCCAGTTAATACTGAGCCTACGGCGCTCGTTGATTTAGACGAGTAGAATTTTCTTCGTGCTGACACCATTGCAACAATAAAAGACAACCATAGCGCCATTTGCGGCGGGACATATAGTCATAGTGATTGTTCGGAAGAAAAGTTGCTTAATACCGTCCACGGCGGCAGGGACGCTCTCACTTTCCTCTCTCCTCGATGTATGGCACGGCACCCGTGTCTCCCATTCTTGACCGTAAGTTGATAGTGGAAGGTATTACAAACTCGGCTAACCCATTCTAGCCTCTTTGAGTCGCGAAATTTCTGATGGAGTATTGCCCCGCCTCGTCCATTCTCTCCATGAAACCAACAGCTCTGTGTTGAGCCTTGCAGCCAGTGATGACTATGTTTTCTCTGGGAGCCAAAATCAGGACATATCGGTGCGCTGGTGACGGGTCAGCGCGCTGTTTGGTCAGCTCATTGCTTGGCTTTTAGGTATGGGACAAACGAACGTATAGATTGAAGGATACACTGCGAGGTCATACAGGTAGCGTGCTGGCTTTGGTGTATGCTGCAGAAAAGGAATGGTTGTTCAGTTCTTCAGGTGCGTCGCTTGCTGTTCCCAAAGGATTTCAATAACTGTAGTCGCAGGCGACAGCACGGTTAGGGTATGCCGCCAACGTTTCAGAGCGAATTTTCACTGACCGTAGGCACAGATCTGGTCAACGACAACGCTGAACCCTATATATGTCGTAGATCCATATCTCGAAACTGGTGCTGGAGATCTGTTCTCTCTAGCCTGGTCCCCGTCTCTCCAGACCCTCTACATTGGATGTCAGAACACCGCTCTCCAATGGCTCAATTTGCGCACCATTCCTTCACAAGAGTCTGTCTCTTCGCATACTCTCTGTATCAATGAATCTGGAATGTTTACACCAAGCGGTACGACGAGAAAGGCGCATAAATTTTTCGATAGCTATCCGCAGTATGAACGAAAGCCTGCAGACATATATGCGAACAACCCCACCGGCAAACGCACGCCTGGATATGGGACGCCTGTGGAGTCTGATCCTTCCACGGCGCCACACATATCTATACCAGCCAGCAACGTTATCGATTCTGCACATTTCGGGTACATATACTGTCTTGCGATAGTGGAGGAATGCGAGATTGGGGGTGTTAAGCTAATTTCCGGGAGCGGCGACGAGAGTATCAAGGTATGGGCGATGTTTATTTAGGTACATCTGTCAGCTGACTTCTTGTTGCGTAGATATGGAGCTGTACGCCTGATGGTCCCGTACTCGAGCATGAATTCACTTGTTCCATCGGCGCGGTTTTCGCTCTTGTAATCCAAGGAGATACTGTATATGGAGGCTGTCAAGATGGGATAGTCAAAGTTTTGGACATAGAAACGAGATCTATCGTCAGGACCATCATAGTCCAAGAGGTACTATCTGCTGTTAAGCATATGGTATCTGTTAACTAACATTTACTAAGGGGGTAGACATTCTTTCGATGTCGTTGCTCAAGTCTGATCTGTATGTCTGCCTTGCTAATGGAAGAGTTCAAGTAAGTCAATAAAACCATTATATCGAGGATCATCTAAACAGTGTTTGCAGCGCTATTCCGCCTCGTTCGACTGCACCGCATCGTGGGAATGTCACAACGGCATTATCTTGTCCTCGATAATAGATAACCAGAGCAATGGGACCCCCAAGCTCATTACGGGCGGAAATGATGACAACATCAAGGTCGCTCATTCGTGTCTGCCTCAGGAAAAGGACCTAACATAGTCGTAGATTTGGAATACTATTCCACCCAAGACTCGGAATTTTCAGGCCTCTGGCCCGCAACTACTCGTTGCGGACGCGTATTCACGTGGCGGTATGTCCTTAGCTTCCGTTTCCGTCTCCAGGTGTTCCAACTTCTGCTCTAGAAACATTGGAATATGCACTGTCCAAATTTGTATCATTCCCCAGTGTCAGCAGTAATCTTTCGAACAGAGAGGACTGCAGACAAGCGGCTATCTGGCTTAGGAAATGCTTGAGTCAACTGGGTGCACAAGCTTCATTGGTGAGTGTGGTAGATGTTGCGGAGATCGTTTCATTGAAGCCTCTACTTAGCTTCCAACTGATGAAGGAACAAACCCTCTTGTATTGGGGACATTCAGCGGTTTACAGACTCAAACAACAAAACCTAGGATCTTATTTTATGGGTGAATTTGTTAGTAGTGCTTCAGGAAAGGATTTGTTCTCAACTCAAATAGACACTACGACGTCATGGCAGCGCCGCCTGAAGGCTGGCATTCCGATCCCTTTGTTCTGACCGGTAGAAATGGCTCTTTGTATGGCAGAGGGGTAACGGACGACAAGGGTCCGATCATGGCAGTGGCTTGCGCTGCAGCTGCCTTGTTGCGTCGTCGCTCACTAGCTGTCGATCTTGTGTTTCTCATAGAGGGCGAAGAAGAATGTGGAAGTACAGGGTTTGAAAATGCTGTGAGGATGCATAAGGTTCGTGGACTTGAAATACTACCCTTTCTATGAAGACCAATATTTTGTAGGATGCTATTGGACATATAGATGCGATTCTGGTCAGGTATGTAGGTCGTTGTGACGGTATTGATTGGTCGTTGATGTTTGCACATTAGCAACTCTACGTGGATCACTGAGGAACATCCGTGTATCACATATGGTCTCAGAGGCGTTGTCCACTGTGATCTGGAGGTGCGTGTCGAAACAAATCCTTCATCGATCTATCGTAATCTTGCAACAGATAACGAGCGCCCTTCCTGATCTGCACTCCGGTGTAGATGGAGGCGGTGTCGTGGAGCCGATGGATGATATGTATGTCTTCCTAATATATGTTACTTTCCATCTGACCATCTTAGGATAAAATTACTAGCCACTCTGAGTGACCGACAGAAAGGCGTTCAAATACCTGGTTTTTGTGAGTAAATACTGCATTTTGTTTGATGTCTATCTAATTATTTCAAGACGATCACGTTCGACCCTCTTCTGAAGAGGAAAAATTAAATTACAAGCGACTCGCTGAGATCACCAATAAACCTGCTAGTTCATTGTCTTCGAGATGGAGAGAGCCATCTTTGACCATACACACCATTGAGGTGTCTGGTCCGCAAAGTAAAAAAAGTAATCTTCCAGTGTGTATACTTCGCTAATCACCCACAGATTCGACTGTTATACCTGGCACTGTCAAGTCTCAAGTCTCCATTCGCATAGTCCCCGATCAGGATTTAGATACCATTTCTCGTTCACTCTGCGACTACCTGACCAGATCTTTTGAACGTCTTCAGTCACCTAACAAATTCATCGTTAGCCTCCAAAAAGTGGCTGACTGGTGGTTGGGAAACTTGGATGATCCCTGGTTCAAAGCGCTAGAGGCTGCTGTTCGTGAGGAATGGGGAGTCGATCCTCTACACATTCGCGAAGGAGGAGTAAGTGTTATGCAATCGTTACTTTGATTTTACTAAACGAACACGTTTCTAGTCCATTCCTTCGGTGCCATACCTCGAGAAGGAATTTGGGTGCCATGCGCTGCATCTGCCTTTGGGCCAAAGCTCGGTAAGCGGAATAACCTTCTTGATTTACCGTGCCATCGTTGAGTCGCCGTCTGTTTTTAGGATCAAGCACATTTGCCGAACGAGCGTATTTCTTTGGTTAACCTTCAACGAGGACAGTCTGTGATTGAGATATTTCTCTTAAAAGTGGCTGATGCCAATTTCGCTTGATTCTTCTCTCTCTTTCGTGTATCTACTCGCTCTCGTATTGGTTTATTGCATACCCTAGTTTGGCTGTCGTCGTTTGTATCGTCTTAATTTTCATCGTCGGCTTTGTCGGGACTATTCGGATGTAAGCAGAAGCTTGTGATTGGCTGTAGACCTCTACTCCGGCAACCGGTCTTCAACACATCTTCCTCCTCGTCCACCACGATGTCCCCATCTCTCATTCGTTCGTCGCTGTCAAGGTCGATTACTCAACGCCTGGGGTCGAGAGTTCCTGGTGCTGGTTCGTCTTGTGCATCGTTAGGAGATGGGTGATATACTCAGCGTCTATTCTGTAGTTGCAGTCAGGCATGCGTCTGATTCATCTGTATACGTTCCTGGTGGACGTACGTATACTTTGCTCTCGCTTTTCGCATCGCCTTTATTTAATTTTGCACAGCTGTGTACAAGGGAACCGTGAACGACCCCACATCCTTCCCAACGCCCTCGAGATCAGCAGGCTCGTATCACTGGGCATTCGAACGCCTTTTGTCGGCTGGGCTCATTCCTCTGACCGCTGCTGCATTTTCCACGAGCAGCACCAACTACCCTATTCTCGATGGTATCCTAGGAGTCAGTCTGGTAATGCACAGTCATATTGGCGTACGTTCCGTGATCCACCGAGGGCGCCAGAGAGCTCACTTCCTCCACTAGTTTCATTCAGTCGTCATCGACTACCTCCACAAGCGAAAATTCCCCGTTATAGGACCTATCATGACCTGGGGTTTGAGGGCTGCAACTGTTGGTGCTCTCGTTGGAGTGTACCAGTTCAACACGAACGATATCGGTGAGAGCTGTGTCTCAGAGTCCTTTCTTACCATAATGTTGAGCATGGTCATCATTCAGGTCTGACAGAGCTTATTGCTAGAGTTTGGACCGCATAAGCCGATTACCTTGTATCAGTATACGATTCCGGCAATTCATGGATTTTACATCTAACGCACGGTTGTGACGTTCTTCGCTTTTGAACAACATTTCTGCGTCAGGGCGTTCAGCGAACTTTGTACCATAGGGGAATGAATCCAGTGGTGTGCATATTATGTACAATCCATGACTATCGAGCCGGGAACCAGTCTAATAATTAAGTAAAATCGTACAGTACCAACTCCAGCGAAAATCGCTCAAGACTCGATGGATGGAGTGCGCGTGATAAGTCTTGAATTCGATACACCCTTTTCCAAGTCAATAGCAGAAGTTGGCATGGTTTGAGACGCAGACGACGGCGTGGAGTCAATAACATCGGATTTTGGTTCTCCGTGGTCAGCAACTATGCCCACATTCCAGAAAAAGAGGACGGCAAATATGGTACCTATAGCGTGGAATTAGAACCATCTCAAGTTCAATTTCGTCTACATACCGATGATTCCGAAAGCAAAAGAGCCCCATGCTGCAGCTTTGTACCCGTCAAGAAGTGCTTCCCGAGGGGCATTGCTATTGCTGACGTCGACAATAACGCCCATCTTCGCTGCATTTTGCGCAACCACTCGATTGTAAATAATCGTTGTGACTGTAACACCCAATGCTGTTCCAACCTGCGCCAGTGAACTTAGCTTGCATTTGGTGAGATTCTATGTCAACGCTTACTTGGTTCATTGTTTGGAACAAAGCGCCAGAAAGACTTTGCTCGTGGGGCTCGACGATTTGTGCGACGAAGATTGTGCCCGACGCAAAGACGAAATCGGCACCGAACACGGATAATATGGCACTGGGGAAACCGAATCGCCAGTATGAAGCATTGGGGTCAATAAGGGAAAAGAACAAAGACGCGCAGCCAGTGGCCAGTGTTCCGCTCGCTTGAAAGGATGGTAGGTAAGTGTAAGAAGTGAAAGGTTGAATGATTGGACTTACCCAAAATCCACACGATAGGAACACGAGCGATGATTAAAACAACAATGGTATTGAGGATGATACCCGTGACGAACATGGGAATGAACCTGAGCATAGTGAGGATAGGCGTATACTCTTCGTAATTTTGATAGAACAACTAACAAACAGGTTATTACGCCAGGTCACTGAAAATCTGAGTTGTCTTACCTGCGCCCAAAAGTTCCACGCCAAGAATGAGGCGAAGGTGAACAGGACGATAAGCATAATTGCGGCAAATTTTCCGTTCCCTTTGGTCCATAGGGAGAGCTTCATCATTGGGGGAGGCGTCCAGATCGAATATGATGCATTGGGATCTTGCTGCACACGTTCAAGATACCACTGCCAAACCAGGAAAATTGCCAGGATCAGCACGCCGACGATGAGGAGAGCAATGATGTCTACGAAGCTTGTTCAGTACCGGAGTAGGAAGGAGAGCGATGAAGCGTACACGAGGTTGCCCATTTGTTCGGAGCAATCTCTCCATCACTCAGAACGAAGACTATAAGGACTAGTCCTGCAGTTACTAAAAATGCTCCCAACCAATCGATACGGCGATCGGCTTCCTTCGACGGTTCATCTTTCGGGATAGACAAAAGGCCCATGATGAAGAACAGCAACGTCAAGCCGCTTGACAAATAGAAGTTGCTCCGCCACGTAGGGCTGGGAAGATATCAGATTTTGTGAATGCGTGGAACGAGAAGATTCATACTCTGAGAGTTGGATCAAAGTTCCTCCCAACGCCTGGCCCGTAAACCCACCCAACGGTGCTCCAGCGGCAAAGGAAGCGAACGCAATGGACCTCGTTCGACCAGGGGGAAAGGAATGTGCGAGAACACCCATCTAAGGGGCCCATCACTAAATGGAAGTTCACAGCAAGCGAGCTACTCACTGATGCTGGGAGGGCTGCCGCGGCTCCGACGCCTTGCAAACCACGCAGCACGTCCAGTACGATTTCGTCTTACACAGTTCAGACTGGGAATGAGGAGACGGCGAGGGCACCCTTACCTTTCGCAAACCCGCAGGCAAGCGTGAATATGGCGAGCCATGCGGAACCGAGCAGGAATGTTATTTTGCGACCGTACAGGTCTGCTACGCGTCCGAACATGGGAAAAAGACAGCCCTACAGAAATGTTGAATACGCCAAACGAATTTCTTGTTCTCAAAGACATACAGAACTCAAAGCGTACGACGATACCTAGAAGAAGAAATCAGCAGACGTCTCATCGTATATTTTCGCACACGTACGAGCCATTCAAGCTGGGTTTGTTCGATATTCAGCTCCCTCCCTATTGACGGTAGCGATACCGCTGCAGAGGTGTTGTTAGAGCTCTTATCGAGCACTGGTATCAGCAAAAAGCTACTATCCACTAAGACCACGACTCACGTTCACCCACATAGCCAACGTACATGTCGCGATGATAGCCACTGTGCGAACCCTCGAAAGCGGTTGTTTTGGGACGGATTCCTTCTCCATGGTCGACGATACGGGCAGCAAGGAACTGATGGGGGATCACCAGAGTCCGTGAGTCCTTAAATAAGTCAAACCTACTTCGATGTATTCAAGTGGGTCTTGTTACGAAGATTCATTATATCATCCTACGCCACACGATAGCTCCGATAAGTCAGTTTTTTGTTGTCCGGTTTTGGCGTAGATAGTGTACATGGCAGAACGAACATCCTCTCCGGGCGTAGTATACGTAGGAGCGCATCATTATCGAAGGGAACCTTGACTGCCTGGAAGTGTTCGTATTTTCTTTCGGTGCCTTCGGATCACTGAGTGGGTGCCCCCAAGTCCCGGAACACGAGCGTTCTTCGCGCGCTTCTCGCGTGACTTGTACCGCCTTTGGAGTGGCGAAACGCTAAGACGAAAGTTTTGACATGGACAGGCAGGGTAAGGCAGGGCAGTTTGGTATTGGACCTGACTTAGATTCTTTCAAGTAATTGGGTATATTGTAGGCAGCATCTATGCATGGTGATAAGGTACAAGATGAAGGCGAACATATGACCTACTTGGAGCAGGATATTGTTGATCGTGCTTTGGATTAGTATATTACTTCTCCCCAAACTCAAACCTTGTTAAGTTAAACATCCTCATTATGTTCTCGGTCTATTTTTGACTTGGCGACGGTGATTTCGTCGACCCTGGTGTCGTCGTCGTATGACTGTTTGGTGAGATTCGACTGAGGTCCGTGGTAGTGCCTGTGGCCATCGATAAAGTACCATGCACTACCAAAAACGTCAGTAGATTTCAAGACGCAAGTAAAACATGAGTGACTTACAATGCCAGAACCATGACGCCGATAGTTATGACCTAAGAATACCCCGTAAGGACACAGCAATGGGAAACATGTAGAGTAAAAGTGCTCACGGAGGCGTAGTTCATGTTCTCCTTCGTGATGGGTTTCACGGTCGGGAATGAGAAGATCACACACACAAAAAGCGTCCACAGGATACATGTCCAGTTCATCACAGCTCCCAGAATTCCGTCACCCATATAGAAGGGACCAGGTTTGAACATGACCTCGGGATGGTTTTGAAACACCCGCCTGAGGAAAATAGGGATGATATAGCTCAGGTCAAGAGCCATGGCAGTCAACGAGAAGATGGCGTTGGCCGCAATGGGACTTGCGAGGTCGAGCAACCCAGGAAGAACAGACACAAACGTCGTCAGGACGATAGCTCGGAGGGGTGTGTTGGTCATCTTGGAGTTGTGGCCAAAATACCCAGCATCGGGGAGTCCTACCGGGACCTGATATAAATCTCAATTCGGAATTGTGTGACCTGGGCGTACCGTGGTCGCGGCTGAAGGCGTAAATGGTACGCGATGCAGCCTGAAGCGCAGTTTGGACGACGAAGAAGGCTGTGAAGCATACGAAAACCTGTGGTGGGTGTATCAGTGGATCAAACCACAGTGTGCCGGATAGAGAACCGACCCATAGTATTAGTGCTCCAGTCTTCCCCATTCGAAGGTACATGATCTGATCAAAGTTACGGTAACTGTAAACAACCGAGCCTAGTCAGCGGACGTACCTCAAGCACAGCAGAGCCAGAAGCTCCCGGAAGGTTTTCCCTGTAAAGCGAAGATAAATTATGTAACAGCTTCGAGAATGACTTGACGTACAGTGGTCCGGAACAAAGGATAAGCACGATATTGAAGAGCCATCCGATAATTCCTGTACCAATGACTGGAAAATATGTCAGCGGACCGAATCATATGTAGTGTGGCTCCACACACCAGCGATGAAGATAGCGGAAGGCGCTGTAGTGCGTGAAATGCCGTTAGTCGTGCCAAGTCCAATTCCTATGCAGTTGATACACACCAGCGTATGCGGCACGTCGCACTTCCTCACTGAAATATTACGGGTTAGTAAGGTTGTAGGCGTAGATTACAACATGCGAGCTCACGAGATATGCGCAGTGGCGTCGTAATCCTGATCATGACAATGATATCAGTCAGTCATATGCTACCAACTCCGACCTGAACGAACGTACTGTCATCTATCCATGCGTTCAGTTTCAAGAAATAGAAAAAAGTGGCAGCTACTCACTGTCCATTGTACACTCAACAGTCCAAATAAGAATGCTAGGCCAGTATTCCAGCCCCCCGTTTGATTAACGATTCCAGCTGAGCCGAAGACGTAACCGGCCGGATGCATGTTTTCGCGACCCGTCGTGGCGAGGAGGACGATGATGATGACTAGTAGTGATAAGTATCTAGTGTAGAGGATGAACAAAATGGCGTACGGAAAGTAGCTCCCAGATTAACAAAAACGAATGATGCTGATAAACGAGCGAGATGGCGGGTCGCAAGTGAGTTCTGTATGAGAAGGTTGAATGACAAGACGGGTATGAATGGAAGTTATCTACCAAGATACCATGGAAGACGAGTAGGGCAGCAAAGAGTCCGACGACCTTTCCCTAGGTTTGAAAACGATTGAGAAACAGTCGGAGCAAGCAGCGGGAATCTATTACTTGAGTGATTTCATAATTCCCGTCCTATACGATAAGTGGAGTCAGTTGTGGTCGTTGAAATGTAATGTTGTTACCTTGCCAATGACAACAGCGGCCCATATCATGTTGGATAGACCAAACTCTGTTGAAGAGATACCCGCGATCTGGCCTGGATGAGCGAGACTCGGTCAGTTCAACGGTTAGAATATTCCCTGATTATCGGCTGACCCAGAATATTCAGCCATCCAACCAACCAGCCGATCTAAGGAACGAACATTTGTCGGCATCCAAAAACACAACCGGTGGAGAGAAGCCTTACCCTTGCGCGATGCTTCTGTGGTGTGAGCTGGGCCGAAGCGGTGTACCTGAAAAGGAACCCGCTTGGTGAGTGATTTGATCAGGTACCCCCAAAGTCTTGAACATACAGTCCACCACAGGTCGGATAAGCGCTAACGATTTCGGCGATACTGGATCCTAGAGTGAAGCACATGCATGCTCCCAGTATCCAGCACCATACGACCTGACCCAAAGAAGTGAGACTGGGGTGTGCAAGGGAAAGAGCCAAGAGTACCGAAGATGGTCCTCCGAGGAGTAGTGGAGTGTTGAAAGTTGTAGCTATACTCGAACAGACGCCCTATAGATGTTCAGGGAGCTACCAAGACCTCGGATCGAAGAGCTAACCATTATACTAAAGGCGAAACTGATCTGTATCGATAAAAATCAATCAACACTTGACAGCTTGCACGTAGCTGGTACACACCGTCGCCAGGTTGGAGAATTCGCGTTTGAAAGAGGGAACATAGCCAAGGGCGACGAGTTCCCTGTCATCGTCGTCTATCATGGTGCTTGACAAGGAGGGAGTTGGTTCTGGTGCGGCTGCCATTGGGGCCCGTTATAAAGCTCGGTTAATGGTCTTGTGGCAGTGGTGCGGCGTAGAGTAAGAGCTACCGAAAGGTCCAAGAAGCCTGTTGATTGCAGCCATATGTATCGTAAAACCAATTCAAATTGGCCTGCACTAATTTTTAGGCAGACCCTATCATTCGGATCTGGCCCATTTAATCTTATCTCTTCCGTGGCCTGGATGACAGGGCCACACGGACCAATCCTGTGCTAAAGATTTCCGCCAGCTGTAGTTGAAATGGCTGATGGCGGTGAAAAACGAACAAGGTATATACTGGTAGATTGTTTACTTTCTATCTGATCTCACCGGCCACCGAGAACGATCATACGCCATTGGAGTTCTGCACTGGAGATACGAAAAAGTCATTGAATGCCTATCAGATGTTTCTGGAAAGTGTGGTGGAAGATGTGATGTTAATGTACAACGATGATAACAGATAACATGGTCCAGGGCAAGAGTAGTGTCCGTAATAAGCGCTTGAGATTGTCACACACCTCCAAATGTCCAATCCGTGCATGCGGCCAGGACCAACGCCAAAATCCCAACATTCAAACACAAGCCTCTACCTTTTTTTACGACGCTCTACGAGCAGATGTCGCTCAGGTATTAAACCCTGAATAGGTCGCCGTAATGTTGACAACAACCAGAGATAAGACGAACCTGAAAAAGCCAGATATCTCGCCGAGTCGACTCGCAGCGTGGGTAGCTCTACTACTAGTGGGGAACTGCAGTCAGCAGGCGAGATAGAAGTATCAAGTTGGGCCGAAAGTGTCTTCGATGGGGCTCCGAGATGGTCTACCGGATGAACGATGAGCATGTTATCCAGCTGTTCTCGTAGCGTATCTAATACTCTTCTAGGATTCAAACGGATTGTTGATACCATCGCGACTATTCCAGCAGAACGGCTCCCCTCATGCCATGCCAGAATTCCGGGCAATTGGCAGGAGGAGGAACGCGATCTTTGCAATAACACCCAAGCAAGGACACTCTTCAAGGCGAGCGACGCGTAGAACAGCCGCTCAAGCGCGCTATTTCACCACTGAACGTTTCCGGAATCTACTGCGTCTCCGTCGTGATGACAATTTCCTTGGCCAGGGGGAAAAGATGGCCTACCTTGCGGTTCTATCTACCATAGTGTGTTGTGTCATGCTCATGCCAAGACCACCTTGAAGGATTCACGAGATCTGAAGCATCGACCATTCGGGCTATCTTGTATAACGGATGTTCCCTGTTGACATTGTCCGTGTAAGATATCTCTACGTTCGGTGCCTAAACACCTGGCATTGACGCTGGTATCGTAAGTGATGGTAGTATATCTGATTTCCAGGTACTTAGAGGAGGCCTATGAACATCGGGCAGCAAGGATGGCAGGCCCACTGACTTGTGTGAGCCCTTATCACTCTGGTACTTCCTCATGGAGGAAAATTACAAGGCTTCTGAGATTGAGTCATCTCTGGGACGCACTTTGCTTCTCACATATTTTAGAATATATGTGTCGGCATCTTGGTCTTCGCTGCTTGAAATCGCAAAGGTAAGTATAAAATTGCACTATAAATCTCCTTTTCACTAATACAAAATAGACTACTCATAAACTTTGAATTGAAATTCCGAGTCGGAAGGCACATGAAACTTACTATTCAAGCTCTCACGACAGGCTCGAGCTGACTGTGCCTGCATGGGGCCAGGGCAATAACCGCGAACACGTGAGAACAGCGGGCTACAAGATAAAAACTACGGCTGCAATCTCGTCAGCTGTTTAGGTGCTGCGACGTCTATTATGGACCCATTCGCAAATTTCGAAAGACTCCACCTTCCCACTGAGCTACTCGACAGTACCGTTCCATAGCGCTGCGATATCCTTCATTTGTCAATAGGCGAGCTCGCATAGTTTCCTCGTCACTCATGTACCACCCCTCCTATGCCACACCGAACACACCCAGGCTCATCCCACATACTCTGGACCAAAGTGATGTCCTTCTAACCCTCACAGATGTCTACAGCGCCCTCTGCGGTGACCCTTACCGCTCCACATGCGGATCCCTCCACGTGTAGAGACTGCTGCACACGGCTTTTCACAAATCTCCCGACATGCAGCTACAAAGGCACTCGGAGTACCCAAAATCTCTCCACCATATGCACCGCATTCGTGGTCATGATTTTTCCACGCAAGACCATACGGTACGCCAACAGCATTTGACCTTCAGTGCTGCAGTGGTCAGAAGCAGCCCATCGGAGTGCACTAGGCGGTGTGTACATTCGTCCAATACACCGACGGGAAAATATTGCTCGTAATGTAGAACAGGGATGATTGACCAAAAAGATATCATAAGTAATTTCGGACATACATATACTCAGATAAATAGTATTAGGGTACAAGCTGTGATCATGCGCTAATGTAACATACAGGGCCTATTCAACGCTTTCAATAGATCTCGGGAGACAACAAAGCCAGACAAGACAGCAAAGAACATAAGGGTAGTGTAAATATCAAAAAGGTTCACATATCACTTAGATTTAAATAAATAGAGGCTTAGGCAAACATCGGTACCTGCGGCTTGTTTTCCTTTTCCTCTCCCTCGGAGACCGAAACAGGTACGTTAGTCGGAGCTTTGATCTTTGAAAGTGTTTTCTCCAGGGTCAGAGAGGCCCGTCGGTGAGGAGTAGAACTCGTAGAAGTGGATAGAGAAGCCCGGCCAGAGGTGGAGCGAGAGAGGGATGGCAATCTACCAGAAGCACCCGAGAGTGACTGACGGAGCTTGTCGGGAGGGGGCCCCATAGAGCGTTCAACATTACGCGAAGGCTTCGAGACCGGAAGCCCTGTATTCTTCGATGAGCTTGCCGCAGGTGTCGGGGTGCTAAGGCTGTTCATGCGAGCAGTTTTCAAAGGAGCCGGAGTCTTGCTGATCATCGGCGTCTTTGTGACAGCAGGCAGCCTCGTTTTATCCAATGAAGGCCGACTGGTGTGGCTGGCGTTTGACATAACACTTTCCCTCCCCGAATCTGACATGGCAGACGGCGGTCGTGAAAGAGGTGTGGTTAACGTTGACTGACGTCGCTGTTGACTGACCTGATTGGTCAGTGGGCGGGCAGGAGTAGACCCTGCTGTGCCCTGCACTTGCAATCTACGTTTGATCTATAGAACAATGTCAACTGAATGCTCAAAGGTACTAAACGGAAAACGTACGAGCTCCAACTCTTGCTGTTTTGCATCCAGTGCCATGTTCAACCCATCAACATCGGAGCGATCCTTCTCCCTCTCCTTGTGCATCTGCGTTAGCTTCAAGTCCTTATTGGCGCTATCCTGTTGGAGTTCCTGCACGTGCCTTCGTAGGCGTTCTACCTCATCCTTCAGAGCACCAATATCCTGTACCTTCTCCTTCAACGAACTCTCGGCGCGCGCCTTGGTCTCGCCTTCACGTCGTACTGCCTCCTCAAGCGCCCTGGCGTGCTCTTCCTGCATACGTGCCATATCCTGGCGCATATTCATCTTCTGGCTATGCAGCTCCTCCAACTCGGCCTGCCTCTGAGCACTTCGACGACTGTATTCAGCTGCTTCTTCATCCCGTTTGCCTAGTTCTTCCGCAAGTCGTGCTATTTCGCTTTCATGCTGTTCTTCAAGCGCCACAATCTGCTCGTCACGCTCATGAAGACACTGGGACAGATCTGCAGCGCGCTCCTCTTCCTCCAGTCGTTCGTGAAGCTACCGAACATAAATGAGAATTTGTCATCGAGCGTTAAAAAGACATACCTCGTCGCGCTCCCTCTCGAGTTCGGCGTTACGATCCCAGAGTTCCGATAGCTGTTGCTCTACTTCGGCACGCTTGTTGACACTATCATTGTAGTCGACCTCCATCCGATCAGTCTTAGCGTTTAGCTCGGTTACGTCGACTTGAAGAGCACCACACTGGTTTTCTAGGGTCGTCTTTGCCATTTCAAGCACCTGCATCTTGTCGGTAGCAGCCTCCGCAAGGCGCCACTGGGATTCAAGCTCAGCCTTCAACATACGTAGTTCGTCCATATCGTCTTTGGCATCCTTCCTGGCGGTAGCCGCCTCACTCTTCAATGCAGCCTTTTCGATCTCGAGCCTCTCAATAGCAAGATGGAGCTCCTGACGTTCCTGGTCCCATTCGGCCTGCGCCAGTGTGCATCGCTCCCTTTCGCCTTCGTGCTCCTTCTCCCTCTCCATCCTTTGCTTCTTGATTTCATCGTCGAGCACAATGCCGACGTTGCCCACTTCGACATCCTCCTGCAGGGATCTGAGACTCTTCTCAGAACGCTGTTCCTCTTCTTCCTGGGTCCACAGCGTTTCCTTCAATTTCATGACATCATCAGATCTTTCCTTCACCAGAGCCTCTAATGTCGCCACCTCTTCTCGGAACATGTCCTCCATGCGCCTCCAGGACACCTTCTCCCTCTCCAGATCCACAATCCTCTTTTGAAGTGCCGTGAAGGCTTCCTCGCTACAGGTGTCCAGCATACTTCTCTCAAAGCTCTCTTGTCTAGCGCCATCAACTTCGTCCTCCAGATATCGGCAAGTCTTTTCCAACTCGGCGACCTTTTTCTTCCAGGCTCGTACGACTCCTTTACGCTTCGTATCTTCCATTTCAACGTCCGCCAGCTTTTTTCCCAAGATGCCAACAAGCTGGTCCCTAGCACGGAGATCGGCCTCATATTGGCCGCAGAGCTCCTGCTGTAATGAAAGTTGTGTCTGAAGGGCTAAAAGGGCACTATCTTCTTTGGAGGTAGTTCTTGCATGAGTCACATCGCCGTGCGGTGGAGTCATTGCGATGCTGGTCTGCGCGGTATAATATGGCTTTACATCAGCAGTGAAGGGATAGGGTTCTGGCACCTTGTCAGAGTAAACGACAAGATCAGCAGACGACTCGTCATTATTGTCTGCCTCTGGATGACCATTCGAAGAAGTGTGGGAAGACGGACCGGATGTTGATTTTATTATTGCTTGATTAATGGCACCGTTTTTGCCATTGGAATGTTGCGATGAGTCATTAGAAAGGAGTACATTCTTCCCGTCGTTGGATGTAACAGAGGGAGCAGTAGATGCGTTGGATGACCGTTTGGATTTGTCTTCCATGGAAAAGAAGACCGTTTGACCGAAACTGAAAGACTGGCTACGGTCATGAAGAGGGTTAGGTATGCGGAGAGAGTTGTCCCTGGCATGAAAAACTGATTCATCGACTTGAGCAGGGACAATATTCTCTTTCTCTTCTTCAACCTCAGCAGCTCGCTCTTTACCTTTGCTTTTGTTAGCAAAGGGTGTGGAAGTCATTGCCTTGCCTTGAAAGTCTCCTTGAGCAACATCCGCTCCGGGAGCATCACTTCCTTTGGCGAATGATAGTTCGTCCATGGAAAAACTAACGCCAGGTAGTGCAAAATTAGGTAGTTGAATGTCTTGAGAGACATCGAATATGTTGGAGTTGTTTGGCGCAACGGGAGAGACAGACGGAGAAGTTGACACAGTTTCTTTTTGTGATAAAGGCGATATGGGGAAGCTAACCCCACCTATGGGGGAGAAAACTTCATCCAGAGAAGGATGACGCGCCTTGGACGAAGAAGCGGAGGTAGGAACGGCGGCTAAGCTATGTAGAATGGGGCTGTGCTGCTGCGATTTGTCTACCAGCGATCCTTCAGGTAGCAGCTGACATGGTGACTGGGGCGATCTTGACATGGAGTCCGAGTCCATAGATTGATTTGGACTGATTGTTTTGTACGCATCACGGGAAAAGAAGCGAACATTCTGGCCTGTACCAGGGGTGTTTGGTCCACGTAAGATAGAACGGACAGAACCGTATCTAGGATCATTAGGATCCTCGTTATGAGATGGTTGCATAGATTCGTCTTGAGATTTATTCAAGAGATCCAGAGAGAAGGGTGTATTAGACGTAGACCGACCGGTGTTCATTGATGGTCGTAGGACATCTTGTGATGGACTTCGTTCCACATCGGGGGAAGAAATGGGACGTTCAAGTGTGGCACGGCTGAGAGAGCGTTGAGATTCTATATCAAAACAATTATATCACATGAACACAGGAATATTTGGGAAACTCACCATTGCCTTTAAGATCAACAGATGACTTCACCTTCTTCGGTAGTCCAATCGCCAGCGGTGACGGTGACGGCGCTCTTATAGAGTCATCGTCCTTGCCCTTGTTCGTCCTTCTGAATATAGAGCGCCTTCCATTCTTCGAGGGCGACGCGGGAGGGCTGGGGACAGGAATGGAGGTGTCTCCTTCTCCGTGGAATACAGACATGTTGGGATGTTGCTCCAGCACACTCGACATTACATCTGTTTGGTGGAAAGACGAATCCTGGTCGTCGTTCGACCGATATTTGAGAGCGCTGGTAAATTTCGACCACATTGTGGATGATTAAGGTACGGGAGTAGGTCAGATACCCAGAGGGGATCGAAATGTTGGTTGCAGGAACGAGTAATGCGATGACATAGGCCCTGTTCAACCAGACAATCAACATTGACAAACACTCAAGTGGCTCGCGTTTCGCCCAAGCCACGTGATCGCAAAAGCGCGGTTTATGTCACAGTAAGTCGCCCACGTTCATTTTATTGACTGATTGATAAATTGGTGGTACTCCTAGCAGTCTTCAGAGTCTTCAGCCTTCATGGTCTTACTTAGTCATTTTTTAAAATCAATGACACGATTAGGGACTGATATTGCTTTGAAGTCCTGCGGCATAGACACCATAGGTTGGAACACGGACAGTAGCCTAGACTGTCATCCTGGCAATACAAGGTCGAGGCCAGAAAGTAAGAAGGACCATTTTGAACGGTAAATCTGATGCTGAGCAGATAATATGACTCAACCGGTACACCTAGTACAATTGGAACCACCAACGAGAGTCGAGTAGAAGATGCATTCGAAGGCGCCGTATACGATATGTGAATGTTCAGATAAAATTCAATGCGACAAGCGTTGCCGGGATCAAACGAGAAGTAATCTTCTGTATGGTAACTAAAGCACCAAAGTCTGGAAAGCAAACGAAGCGCCTCCCACTCTTTCGGTCCAGGTCAATCGTATGCATTATCAGAAATTTAGGTGGATCATGGACAAGAGGATTTTTTCCAAAGCTCGTCAAGAAGGCGTCCGCAGCACATATACTCAAGAAGTAGGTAATTGAAACCGAAGACTAGAAAGCTGGATTGAACTTTGATTGGCTCGGCTAATTAACCAACAGTGACCCGAACCCGGACCGCGCGTGAAAATCAACACAGCCACAAACACAAATCGGTGCTGCCGGAACCCCCCTGCTTCGAGCCAGCTGTTTTAATACCTGTTCTAAAGACATTTCAGGTAAGTTGGTTTATTTCACTGTACGTATTTTGGACTTATAATCCCCCCTTAACTCTGCACAGGCGCCCTGCCGGAAGAAACAAATTTTAGAGGGATTTTTATTTTTGACCTCCCTTTTGGACCTCGAAGCTCGGATTCCTCGTTTGCTGCGGCTTGCTGGTGGCAATCAACTCATAACATACTCTAAGGGCTTCATATACACTCACATACTCGTCGGGATGATTCGTTTTACTCGTGGTGCCGTCAACGCTAGACTGTATGCTAAGAGGTATGTCGACACAGTTCGACACTTTCATCCTTTGACTCAAAATACTTCTAGAATACCACATACTCGTTTGCTCTCATCCTTGATACAGGTGAGCCTCCTACTACTGCGATAATGCTAATTAAACACCGTGCAGTCACCTAGCTTGAAATTCGTGCCTCAAGCGCGTCCTACCGGTCTTGTCAGTCGAAATTTCTCCCTATGGCCTTCCTCATCAAAAATTCCAACATCGCCACCATCCGAACCGCCTGTCGGTAACACCGACGGTACCGTCATTCCTGCGGAAGAGGTTATCTCTTCAACCCCCCCGGAAATCTTTGCTTTCCCAGAAACAATCCCTTCTGACCTTGTTGAAACCACAACTGCGATCATAGCACCTCTGCAACCCGGAGACCTCGCGTCAATGGGCCTCGCAGCATATACCCCCGCCGGCGCCTACCAGTCTTTTCTGGAATATCTAAACTACTCTACCGGCCTTCCATGGATCTGGACAATAGTTGCAGGAGCCGCCATAATGCGAACACTCGTTATTCCTTTCACCATCGGCTCGATGAAGCAGACCGCACTCATGCCTACTGTGAACAAAGAAGTCGCACCTCTCCGCGACGAGATGCAGCTGGCCGCTGCGAGTGGAGATCGCCAACGCCAAATGCAGGTCTACCAAGCGATGCGAGAAGTTCAAAAAAAGCATGGCATCAGCTTGGGAAAAACATTTTCTGGTATCTTTTCTCAGATGCTCGTGTCGATTAGTGCGTTTTTGGGGGTGAATGGGATGTGTAAGTTGCCTGTACCTCAGTTGACACAAAGCGGAGTGGACTGGGTTACGGACCTAACGGCACTGCCCCCGACCGAAATGACCGTTGCATTTGCTTCCACAGTTCTTCTACAGACCCTGGTGTGTATCACAATTTGCATTATCTGTCCGGTTTTCGTTAATGACGTCTGCTCCAGCTTGCCAGTCGAGAACAAGATCCCAACGATCCTAGGGCTATAACAATGAAAATCTTTACGGGCCTCGCTCCTGTGCTTTCATATTGGGGTATAACACATTTCGAACTTTCAGCAGTAAGCAAACGTTTGTATAATTTGAACTCGATTAAACTTCTATACATTTACCAGGGCACTGTTGTCTCCATGTTTGCCTTTTCTGCGGTACACATCATCCAGACAATTATCCTACAAATTGCGCCTATCCGTGTGCTTGTTGGTCTCCCTCCACTGCCAAGCCGAGCCAAACGAGTCCTCCAAGAAATTCCCGCTGCTCCACGAAAAGTACAGACGCCTCTGAAAAGCAGGCACTAGTTAGAATATCTTAGAATGATTGAACCCTTCTCATGCCGCTAGATTGGAGAACTTCCTGATCACGAATTCGAGTGGAACACCACTCGGAGAACAAGGGACACATCAGGACGCATCAGTAAAAAGTAGACCTCATTGTTCGAAGTTGAGTTTAGTATTATTCTGTAAGAATTGTGCCATGCTTTGCACTTCTGCTGCTACATTTCCGTCATGTCGCGACCCGAATCGTGTATCCTTTCTAACTTCTCCATACAAGATGAAGTCCGTACCCCCGTGTTCCCGTTCTACGTACGATACATCTGGTTGACTGTCAATACCAAAGACTCTGAGAAGCGGACATCATGCCAAGAGAAGATATACGAATCGGTGAAGAGGCAGCAGGAATGAAACGATGAACGAAGAAATGGCGTACTTGGTGGACGTGGATTCTTGTTCTCGCTGGTTCGTACCGTGAGAATATGACAGCTGAGATAGACACCCGCGTACAACATATACAGTGTGCTATTGTTATTGAAAAAGATGATATTTTATGCATTCAGATGGTGCAGGTATAAGCATATAGACAGCAATGTTCAAAGGCTATATGCAAGGAATGGCTCCGATTCTTAAATACACCTTAATAGTACAACAAAATTTATTTACAAACGCGAAAGCATTTCAATCTTTGTCAGCCAACGTGCTCACAGTCTGCTTTCCATGACCACGCTTCCCCTTCTCCAACTGAGCGTCGCCGGACCAAACGCAGCGTCCAGCGCCTCTCGGATGTTCCTCACAAACACAAACTCCATCTCGTTTCTGATCTCTGGAGCGACATCGTGTTCTACGTCCTTCCGGTTCCCCCAGGGAAGAATCACCTTCGTGATATGGGCACGATGGGCACCGAGGACCTTCAGGTAGCAAGTTGTTAATCACCGTACCAATGATAGAGCGTAAAATAAACTCGCCTTCTCCTTGATTCCACCCACGGGCGTAACGTGTCCTCGGAGGGTCACCTGTATCAACCACGTTTAAGTATAGCATTAACTGGGGATATGAAATCTAGATACCTCTCCTGTCATGGCGATATTCGAAGGAACAAGCGCTCCAGTCAACAGCGATACAAACGCGCACGTCATTGCAACTCCGGCGCTAGGACCGTCCTTCTTCTGTGCACCTGCAGGTAGATGGAGGTGGATATCAATGGGATCCGGGCCCTTCAGTGGGTCCTGACTGCGCGAGTTCGTAATCCCGAGGTCATACGCATGCGTCTTAACCCAACTCAAGGCGATCTCGCTGCTCTCTTTGATGACCTGGAACCGAAATGAGCAAAGATAAAACGAGCAAGGAGATATCTTACATCACCCAAACTTCCCGTCCTCTTGAGACTGCCCGTTCCTGGGACAGCGATGGTCTCAACAGGAAGAATGCCACCTTCACCCTGACCCATGACCACCAAGCCAAATACAATACCCCGGGCTTCTTCTCGCTCCTTCTCTTCGCCCTCCCACCGGGAAATGCCCAGCATCTTCTCCAGATCGCTCTCCTCAACCACAGGCGAATAGGACTTTCCCTCAGAACCATCTGTCAATAACTTACCGTCAGTGAGAAGCCTTTGCTCGCCATCAAACGTGTCACCGTCAAGATGCTCAGCCCATTCAACTGCTTTGTGTCTCACCACGGCTCCGATGGCCCTATCCAAACTCCGCACACCCGCCTCCCGAGTGTACCGTGTCGCAATATGCAAAAGTGCCGGTTCGGTTATGCTGACTAGCTCCTCCTTCAGCCCGTTCGCAGTAATCTGCTTAGGAAGTAAAAATCGTCGAGCGATGTGCATCTTCTCGTCGTATGTGTAACCCGAGAGTTGTATAATCTCGCAACGGTCTAAGAGAGGACCGGAGATCGTGTCAAGAGAATTGCTAGTACAAATAAACAAGATTTGGCTCAAGTCCACAGGAACGTTCAGGTAATGGTCCTATCTCGACGATGAGTACCTCATCACAGTAATAACAGAATAACTCACGTTGAAGGCATGATTCTGCTCGGGATCCAAGACTTCCAACAATGCCGCCCCGGGGTCTCCATGGAAGTTGCTCTGTCCAATCTTATCGATCTCGTCAAGGAGTAGAACAAAGTCCTTCCGGCCCGCTTTGCGCATGGCTTGCACTATGAGGCCGGGTCCGCTAGCGACATAAGTCCGTCTGTGACCTCTGATCTCCGCTTCGTCACGAACGCCACCCAATGAAATCCTTTGGAATGGTCTGTCCAGAGCTTTGGCAATAGATTGGCCTAAAGACGTTTTGCCGACACCAGGCGGCCCGACGAAAAGTAATATTGGTCCCTTGACGTTCTGCGCGCGCGAGGGGGTGGACTTCGTTGAATACGGAACGAGAGCCTTCTCTCCATCCATTTGCTTCGTATCGACCCCTTGAATCATCTGGGTATCCGCATTCATCTCCTTCAGTCGCACCACAGCAAGATACTCAATGAGCCGACGCTTGATCTTCTCCAGCCCAAAGTGATCTTTGTCGAGCTGCTGTCGGGCGTTTGTGAGGAAGGCCTTCTCCTTCATGACAGATGCACCTGCTGAGTGGGATGACCACGGGATGGATGTCAGCCACTCGAGGTAGTTTCGGATGACACCATTCTCTACGCTGCCCTGTGGAATCCTCTTCAGCCTTCTCCATTCCCGAACACCCATCTTGCGCTCTTCTGAGCCGTGTTCCATAGCCTCAATCTTGCGCTTGAGGTCGGCAAGATCATCGGCATCATGTTGCTCGTCGTCATCGAGCTCGGAGCCGGAAGATTCGGGCGAGTTTGAGTTGGGGTTGCGCGGAGAATTAGAAGTAAGGGAATGGAGTTCACGCTGAATAGCGGCGAGCTGTTGACGGAGGAAGAATTCTTTTTGTTGTTTGGATAGAGACTCGTCGACAGCAGAAGCAATCTTTTTAGAGACTTCGGAAATAGAAGCTTGCTTCAAGAATATATCCGTTGCGAGAGAAAGCCTGGTTTCGGAATCGGGGGTGCTGAGTATGGCTGAAAGAAATATTACATGAATGCTCAGATTGGATTGAATAATAGACGCACCGAGCTTGTCATCATACTCTCCATTGATGCTTCCAATGAGAACATCCGCCATCCAAGGAGCTCGTGCATCAGTGATGTCGTCGAGCATGCTGGCAATCTTTTGGTAACCCTCCTTCCGTGAGGATTGAACAGCATCGTTGGCTAGTCTGTCGAGCAGCCTCAATGCACTATGCTTGAATTTGTCAACGACATCTCTGGACGGTATCCGTTCAGTGGGTGGATATTCGATTTCGTGGATGGGTAGAGTCGCCTCCAAAGATGTCGGAGCCGTGAACTGTGCTGTGAGATGCACTCGTGTGAGACCATGGAGCGAAACGAGGTAAGGTTGGCGAGGATTTCGAGCTGGAGGACGGACGAGCCGTAGTACGCGAGTTGCCGTACCCCATTCTGAGTAAACAGGAGCTGAAGAGGCAGTAGGGGTGTTTGTGATGGGAACAGCGGCAACAACAGGTAAGGCATCCGACTGCTCAATCAAAGCTAGAACGGCCTCTCCCTGCTCCTTGGACAGCGCCATGGTGAAGCGAGAAGCCGGAAGTAATATCAAGGGATGCGGCAGCTGCAATACCGGGAGTTTCGAGGTAGCCATGGTGGATGTAGCAGCGGCAACGATGAGAAAACAAGAAAGAGAATAACAGGCAAGTAAAATGTGGTACTGGGCGACAGCCAATCCTCGAAGGCTCCGTCAAGTAGTACCCCGCGTGCACACGTGATCTCCCTTTTCAGAAATGAAGGCACATGTTTTCCCATTCGACTGTCAAGTTGTTCTCTCCGTGATTATTGATCTCCTGCTGACCCGGATGGACAGCTGATGTACATCCATGATACGGTTATCTATCAAGGCATAAAAATTTTTATCTCGCTCTCGCTCTTGACTTTTGAAAGAAACAATTTCTGTTGTCACACGACGGAATTAAATCCTCTTGCTTGCTGGCCGTCAGCTTCCCTGGCTGAATGGAAAAGTTCTTGGGCTCACTATGATTCATTCTCCGTAAACGGGCTGTCAGCTCCAGGCTGACCAATAGTACCGACGACAAATCTGGACCGACCTTGATTTGCCGGGACGACGTGTTACCATTAGCTTTGCTTCCATCACTAGAGCATGCTCCGAATTCCCGTTAGCCTTCCTAGCCCACCGCAGGCCATATCATTTCCGCTGTTTTCAGTCAGCCACCCTTACTTTTCATCCTTATCTATCCAAAGCTTCTCTACAACTGGTCAATCACTGTTTCCATCTGCGTAATAGCTGCACGCCACTTTGACATGGTGTGCTTGTCAATTTTACCGCAGCTTTGCATATGCCGGTCTACTCCACACTTTGCATCATCTTCATAGCATTGGATCAGCTAAATCGACGTAGAAAGCCGGGAAGAGATGAATACGGGTGTTCTCTTCGACAATTTTTACGCCACAGTTCTGTCCCAAGGCCACCGGACGGGGACAACTTTTCCCTCGTCACTTGATTCATCCAAAGGGTCGTCAATGTCTACACGGTGTTAATACGTTCACTCCAATTCATACCAAGACAGAGATAACAGTTTTCTTTCCGAAGGGTGCGATACGCGGCGGATGCATATAGATACATTCAATGAAAGATATTACCTTGTGATGATAATGCTGATGCGCCACTATATGTAACATCCCGGATCAGGGAGAACCCTCAAAGTGCGCGAACCATGACGAAAGATTGACCTCATTCAGCTGAACAGTTACGGTATGCTTTGCAGGTTGTGAATGCACGGGACTCAATGCACCACTATGGCAACACTTATCGATGCGATACATTGACGAGGTACGGCAATTAGTCTGGCAGGAACCTTCCTTCCAAGATGATCAGAATCAGAAAAAGGTCGCTGCCTTACGCCTAGAATCAACACGGCGATTAGGACTGACACACATGTGGCGAGAGAGCGCGACCAACAGGGCTTCACAGACCGTCCAACCCTGACTGACGGTGCTTGGTGTGTGCAGTGGGGATCTGATTCGCGAGTATATATGCATACGAAGCGATTATCAAGTTGATAAAGATCAGAAAATGATCTGCCGTAAATGAACATGCAACGTACACACCAAGTCTTGATATGAAGTACAATGTAATTGTGCGAGCAAAAGACACCCATAGAGGCCTCTTTTACGGTAGAAGCAGCTAAAAGGAGTTTGTTGAAAGTAGTAGAACCTCACCGTTTCGTCTGAAACACTGCTAGCGTTACAAGCCACTTGGTGTATCAATTTGAGAATGTTCCGCAGCCCATTTGAGGTGACAGACAATCTTCGAGTCAGTTGAATGAGAGATGAGGGACAACATCTTTGGCTTTCTGCAAAGATTACTCAATGTGTCAAGCAAACGATGCAAGAAAGGCTGATCCGAACCCGACGTAGTCTTAGGGGTGATGTCGATTCTTGAATCTTTGGGTCCTGACTCGTCCATAATTGCGATGAAATGATACCACATAACAAAGTGTGGAGATAACTTGAACGAAAACAACTGCAAAGTTTCTTGAAGACTTCCGCGTTGCTCACGACCCGCCTCGTCCATTCCGTTCCGTATACAGTTCTATCCAGCAGTCGCAAGGAAGCACCTTCGAAGAAAATTTAAGGAAGTTCGCGACACACCTAAGAGCTGTTGGCAACAACACAAATACAGGGCTCCAAGATTAATAACAGCTCCTTCTCCACCGATGTCTCATCAAGAAGGAGGACATACTAGCGGCTGTTCATGCAAGGATATTTTGGCATGAGCCAGCTGTAACGGAGAGTCGTGTTAAATCCATTTCATAAAGCCTTCAGCATTAACGTATAGCATCAAGGTATATCCTCAAGGGTAGAAAGCACCTACAACCCCTTGTCACTCAACGTAATAAGAGGCTGCAATAAACAACGGACCTCTGCCCGGGACGTGAAAATAAAGACATCATCTACATGTGTTCCCTTTCCTAATATCTCAGGGTCGTTATTTTCTCCGCTTCCGACACGCGCTACCCTTCGTTTCGGTGACTGTGATGGCGCCGGCTATTGTTGAACTACTTCTGGGAGAAAACATTCCCGCTGGGATTTACGAGTTCGCCACAAGATACGATCACTATTCCCATGAACACGGGGGTCACTGAAACAAATCCCAGCAGTTCATTGAACAATAGACGATCAGTAGATCGAAAAGACGGGAAGATCAGTGAACACTGGTTGATATCACTTTCCGACGGGCAAGCGTGAGAAGATCGCTGAGCTTGACGCATCAGGACCAGCGCCAAGTCAAATAAGACTGCAGAGCATTCGAGTCAAAGGAGTAACAGGAATGTAGTTGAGACCAACAGTAGTCAAGAAACTGTTGACTTCATCTAACAAAAGAGGCTGTTTCAATGCTGTGTAGCTCAAGTTCCCACGCTTCAATCTCCGCATCGTGTGCCGTTAGAGGAAAGACGATTTTCAAGTCAGCGTCTCCGTCTTCCTCCTCCAATGTCGCACTACAAATCTGCAATTCGCGCTCAGCCGCCCTCAGATCAGCCAGAAAATAATAAGTTCCATGACAAAGCTCGGCAACTTCAAGAACTTTTTCCAGCTTGGTCAAACGATGGTCTGTCATTACCCTGATTTCTTGCCATTTTCGCGTCCTCACTATGTTACTCAGATCTACAGTCCTTGCTCAGTGAGGTTAACGGTGACGTCGAAGTAGCAGCTACAAGGATTAGTGATGGTTCGCTCTTTGCCACCTTTCTCATTGTTTCTTTCCGCTGACACCTTCGACAACCATCCCAGGCCACGCAGAGCAGTGGGGCTCAGTCACCCGGAAAAAAGAAAAGAAACTGACACCAGCTCCTGGCCATGCGGTGAAAGAGTCAGTTTCTGTGAGAGGTGATTTCCGTGGTGGTCGTGGCGGTCGTGGTGGACGGGGTGGTCCGCCTGGTCGTGGCGGAGGCGCTCGTGGTCGCGGTGGTCCTCCCAGAGGCGGTGTAGCTAACGGTCATACTGCTGTCCCTCGTCATGGCTCACCTACGCCAACTGGTGCGCCAACGATCCCGACTTCATTGACTACGGACAAACATGACGCGTCGTCGGCTCCCACCGATGCTACGCCTTCATTATCGTCTCTGTCAGAAGCGCCTGGCGTATCAACTGGCGCTTCGACACCAGGATCGGCTTGGACTGGTGTTAGCACCACGTCGACATGGGGCGGTGATACCGACGTCAACGGCTCGGTGTCGTCGGTCAATCTCACCACTCCATCAAAACCCTCTAAAATTCCTGCAACTTCCAAACTTTCATGGGCTCAAATCGCACGGTATGTTATCTTCTCTTTACAACAAATCTAAATGACTCTATGATGTTATCAAGGCCCCAAGAGAAGTCGACTCCACCACCTCCACCACCTCCTCCCCCGTCCGTTCCTGTTGCTCCTCCTCCTCCTCCTCCTGCTGCCCCTGTGGTTCCCTCACCTTCCGTACCGACAAATCCCCCATTGCCACCTGCTCCGGCTCCTGAACCTGAACCGGATACTCAGCATATGGGATGGGAAGAACCGACAACAGTTCAAGCGCCTTCTTGGGACGATGAGCCACCTGTGAAGCAGTTTGCAGAGTCTTGGCCACCAACCGAGACTAAAGTGGAACCGGAACCTCCTGCTCCGGTTGAAGAACCTACACCGACACAGGTACCAGAACCTGTTCTCGAAAAAGTACCGGAGCCAGAGCCTATACCTTCACCTATACCACCCAAGGCTGCGGCTGCGCCCGTACGACCGGCACCTGTTACACATCGTAGCAGTGCTAAATACAAAAGTGATCAGCCTGTCATCTTGCCAAGCTCGTTCGGCCCCACTGTCGAAAAGGTTGGTATGCAATTCGGTAGTTTGAGCCTTGGAGGAGAGACTATATTCGATCCTCTTACGTGCGTAATCTGATTAGACTCAATATTTTCTTATTCACTGACAACTTGGCAGGCCTGAACATGAGACACAACCGGCCCTTGAGCCACAATCACCACCTACGCCCCCACCCCAACAATCTGCGATTTCTTCGGAACCGTCCACAGTTGCAGCACCACCACCAACATCCGCTTCCCTTGGCTCTAGTCTTTACCAGCAGCCGTCACTTTCTCATCCGACCCAGCAATCTTCCCCCCAGGTCACTATCCCGCACACCGCCCTACCAACTTCCGTCTCCCAGCCTGCTGTTCCCACCACCCAAGCAGCAGCATCTCATGCAACTTCATCTCCTCTTCAGCCATTCACGCAACCTCATCAGAGCACTGTAAGCCAAGCGTCCCAGCCCCCTCCTCAATCGCAACCCCTTCTCCACCAACAACCTCCTCAGTCTCATCTCCCTCAGCAACTCCAGCAACAGTCTCTTCACCAATACTCGCAGCACGGTCTTCCGACCCACCTCGAGCCTCAGCAAAACCAGTCGCCGCCCCAGGCTCAACCATCCTCTGCTGCGGCGCACTCTGGCTACTTCAGGCAGACGGATGCCTCAACACCATACTTCCACGCACCTACTCCCCCGGCGCAACAAACTCAAGATAACTATGGCTCCTTTGGTCTTGTCGGTCAAGCCCAACACCAACAAGGATCTCACCTTGGAGGCTTTGGGGGAGGTGATTATGGCTATGCCGACAGTCAGAGAGTAAGCTATATCTTTCGTGCGAATTTTACTATACTAAGTATTGGGCTAGGGCTTCTATGACAGTTACCAACAGAGTAGCTTCGGAGGTCGTAATGTATTGGGCAGCCATGAAGACATTAAAGGCTTGCCGGGAACCCAGCAGCAACCTTCGTCGGCGACAGGCGGATTACCGCCTTCCAACAGCCAAACTTCGCAACAGCATCCCTCTTCGCAGGGTGCCGGTCAACCCCAGAATCAAGGACCTTATCCTCCGCCCCCCGTCCCGTACTACTTTAATCCTTACACCCAGAATCAGTACTATGGTACCCCATATAATAATGCCTATGGGGTTCCTCAACCCTTTGTTAAATACCCGGCGATGTACCAGCCTCCAGGTCCTGGTTCTGCGCCAAGTCCTGTGACAAAACAGCCAGGTCCTGGTGGTAATGTTGGCGTGCAGCCCCAGAGCAATCCATATGGACAGACCTTGTACCAGCAGGCTGGCGGATACGATGATTATTCGCATCAGCAGCACTCACTCGGCGGTGACTACGGAAAACAACTGTATGGTGGTGGTGCCGGACAAGGATTTATGGGAAGCGGCGCCGGAGGAGCAACTGGCCGTGGTGCAGGATCCCCTGAGACCGCATACAAGCCATACGCGCCGAAGGATGTTGGTGTTGGTGTCGGTTCTGCGCGAGGTGGTGTCCAGCAGCAGCAACAACAGGCACAGCAGCAGGGCCAAGGCCAGGGTCAGGGAGGACAAGGAGGTCCCCAAGGTCAAGGGTTCTACGGCGGTGCCAGGTTTGGTGCGGGCGTTGGCAGTGGTGTTGGAGGGCCTCAACAGAGCGCCCATCACCAGCAGGGCGGGCCCCAAGCGCATTTGTACCCCCAGCAAGGCCAGAACGATGCGAGCTTTTATTATCAGGGCCAGGGGCGATACTGGCAGTAGGGGATTAATAGGATGCTCATTCTGTCCGTTATTTTCTCTCGCCTCATTTTTGTCTTTCCTCCCTTTTTGTTTTCTCTGTC
Source organism: Armillaria sp. CMW 4456 (assembly GCA_028551335.1). NCBI lineage: Eukaryota > Fungi > Basidiomycota > Agaricomycetes > Agaricales > Physalacriaceae > Armillaria > Armillaria sp. CMW 4456. The sequence goes on along the minus strand of JANDKJ010000638.1, from coordinate 74,810 downwards.
TTCATCGTAGCATACATCTCTCATCTCAGTTTCACTCACTATTTGTACGCTTGTATCCTGATGCTCCGTGACATATAACGTTTTATTTCCTGACTCCTTGAGTCTGTTCGTTGTCGTTATGCAAGCAAAGAAGTGTATTTGAGGTGTCTAAATCATTTGTGGGCGCTTGTTGTACTTTATCGACCATGCGCAGTGTTCAGCACGTGGACTGGTTACTTTGAACTTCGACTGGCAAATTCTATCATCAGTGTTCTTGCAAGCCGATTACTCCGTATATATGTTCTAAAAGCTTTTGATAACCTTGTGACTCACTCTGCAAAGATGCCCTTACCCTACAATGGCTATCAGGTTCCTTTTGGCCAACTACCGGTTTTACCGCCGACTTTTCAGAATGGCTATCCCTACTACGCGAATGGATGGATGGCACCTCCTGTCATCCAACATTCATACTCTGGGACCCCTGCTTCCCCTGCAGGACCTGCCCAGGACTCTAGCCCCGTCGATCTTTACTGGAAGAGACGTCTGGCGCCATTACCGGGATATAGCTCACCTCAAGATCTTCTCGGTGGAATCACCCCCACGGACGACGCGACTGCTACTCCGGCAACAAGCAACAAATCGCCTGAATCTCGAAGAACCCGGGTGAAACGGAAACAAGCCAAGGGTAAGGATACGCCCGCTAAGCGCTCACCGACATCCGGCACCAAGTCTTTCCCACTTGACAAATACGTGTGTCTTTATTTTCGAGCAGGAATTGGAGGCTCACAGATTCCCGTAGGCGGCCGTTTTTGTACCCCAGTACCTTCGGGACATTCAAAATCAGCCGCACCACTTCAACGCTCTTCCTCCGTTACCAACATTCCCATCCCCCTCTTACTATCACGGAATTTGTCCTCATGATATTATTAACACCCTCAGAGATGCATATCAACCTGATCTCCTATCCTCTGCCCCTCCTGAGCCTACCCTGCGCCTACCGGGGCTTACTGCTGAGCGGTATCGCGACCACTGGAACACACTCCTGGCATGGGAGCTCGACCAGGTCGCCGCTGACAAAGAACAGATCGTGCTATGGAAAATGAGCGTGCGCGTCGTCGACTGGAGGCAGTCTTATTTCTCATTAGCGGTGCCAGGCATCCGTGAAAGCCACCCATACCTAGAAGTAGGTGACTTGATCCATCTGCGGCAAGTCCTCATCGAGGAGAAGCGTGGGACTGGGCTCGCCTTTGAAGGACGCGTCCTCACTCTTCGGAAAAGGGAGGGATTTATTCGTATGTATCTGAATCTCACATTGTTATATTTTTATATGCTCATCTCGCCCATGCTGTACTAGATTTCTTCTGCCCTGAATTGAAACGACATATGCAAATGTATCTCGCGCCAGTTTTTGGACGTGCTATCGAAAATGGGCTGCCAGTTTTCACCCCAGAAGACGAATTCTCTTTGTTTTTCAATGTCTCTTTCACACCTAGCGCGCGCGCTGCTGTTAGGATGAACGTGGCTACTAATATCATGGCTGACGCACTTAACTCTAATGACAGCAGAACTCGCTCAGTCTCTCATCGGTAGTTATTCCCTGCGGTTGCAGACGTAGTAACGATGCCACCTTGCGCAATACCTACTTCTTTGCCGCTGGAAGACGTTTGGATTGATAATGGTCTGAATAACGAACAGCGGGTATTTATGATACATTACTCTCATTGCCGCTCATCTGACTGTCTAATGGCGTAATCCGATTAGCTCGCAGCCTTGCTCGTCTCTTCATATCGATCCCCGGTCCCATTTCTCATCAGGGGACCTCCTGGCACTGGCAAAACGAGGCGGGTTTTCCCACCTATTCAATTTTTATTGGTTATTCACGTCTCGCTTATCTTAGAACCGTAGTAGAAATAGTCCATCAAATTTTGCGTGTCCAACTTGACGCCCATGTTCTCGTCTGCGCTCCCTCGAACTCCGCCACCGACACTCTCGTAGAGCGACTCGGAAAGGTGCTCAAACCCTCTGAACTCCTCCGTCTTAATGACGAGAACCGAACCTTTGCTGAGGTTTCTTTTTCCATACGACAATTTTGCTGTGAGTTGCTTCTATCGCACCGTTCGAACTACCCCTGACTTTTTCCCAAAGACATAGAAAATGACAAGTTTTCGATACCGCCCCTTAAGAAGCTGATGCGGTACAAGGTTGTGGTGACTTCGTGTCTAGACGCCGGAATTTTAACCGGCGCTCGTTGTACCAACGGTATGCTGGGGATGTTGGAGGACTCTGTTGTTAATGTCTTACACCCGACTCGTGTCTCTTTGATTAAGCCTCACTGGAGTCATCTCCTGATCGACGAGGTAGATTCCATTCTCTTATGTTTCGTAACAAGAGATCATTTCTCTTTCAGGCCGCACAAGGGTCTGAGCCTGAACTTCTGGTTCCAATATCCGTTGTTCTTCCTTTCTCTGATTCAGAAGACAAACCGTGGCACAAGGCTAGCATGACTCCCCAGCTTGTGCTATGTGGAGACCCGAACCAATGTGTGTTACCTCCTTGTGTTTTCGATGGAATAATTCTTAACGGGAAATGTTTCATGAAGTGGGCCCAATCATATTTTCTGAACACTGCCGCTCCAATGATCTTGACATCTCGCTCCTTGAACGACTCTTCGAACTTCCTTTGTATACCAATGAACAATCTTCGATTTACAAAACGTTTGTCAATCTTGTAAAGGTCCGTTGTTGATCTCACTCCACTTAGTCTTTAATTGAGACAGTACGTAGAATTACCGTAGCCATCCAGCGATTCTAATGCCCCCCTCCGCGTTGTTCTACAATGACACGTTAGAGCCATGTGCACACGGCAACGGCGACGTTGTGTGGTCAGGACTTCCGAATGCTAAGATCCCGCTGACCTTCATTGGAAGCACGAGCTTGGAAGAGTGTATTGATGAGGTGCGTTCAATGTATCTCTTTAAATTTTTTCTTACCGATGAGTATAGCGAGAGACATGGTACAATGCAGGCGAGATAGACCTTGTGGTGAGTACCATCGAAAGTCTCTTGGCCGAAGGGGCTAGGTCATTGCCGCCCCTTGCTCCGAAACATATAGGAGTGATGGCGCCTTGGCGGGAACAGGTGTGGAAGTTGCGGGAGAAACTGCGGGAGAAAGGATTAGGTCAGGTTGACGTTGGGAGTGTCGAAGTGGGGAAACAATACTGTATCATTGCGACAGGCACTAACTTGCCCATTGTAGGATTATCAAGGAAGGGAGATGAGAGTAATCATCATTTCTTGTGTACGAGCAAGGGCAAGATTTATCGAGGAGGACGGTGAGAAAGGACTGGGACTTATGAATGAAAGAAAAAGGTGAGCAGAACTGCAGGTCCCGTACACTCTGATCGAGACAGAGGGGTTCAGGATGAATGTCAGTATCACGCGAGCAAAGGAGCTGTTGGTCGTCATTGGCAACGCACAGCTAATGGGACAGGATCCTTATTGGATACATTTTCTACAATTTGCCCTCAGAAACAAGTTGTACGTTGAGTTTGTAAGGAGGTATATTTTCTACTAATCCTTTATCTTTCTGTAGATATGTCGGTCCAGACCTGAACATCGAAATCGACGGAAATTACATATCTAGACTGGAGTGAGGGACTTATCCTTTTACATCGAGCACCTTATGTTTACAATGTCTAGATCTCAAATGGTAACTGACGGATTGAACGAAGAAGAACAAGGCATTTTAACTGCAGGAGGTTTAGCGCGAGAAGTTTTGCGGGAGGTACAGCTTGAAACACGATGATGCCGAATATGCATAGAGATCGGATATCTCTTCTAGGTGGTTGTCAATGGAAAATGACATTCCTTTGGACAGACCACGACGCTATCCTTCTTGACAACGACGATGATCGATCGTCCGCAATTCTTCAACAATGGGATATCCTGTAGGAAACCAGATAACAAGGCCAACCAGGCTGATCCCCCTCCGAGCACGGCTATAATTTCCCGGCAGAAAGGCCCGATCTGTACTGTCCACCCGTCGGCTTCGTTCATCAAGTTTTCTCCGAATCTGATGGATCAGAAATCGCAGGCTCCTTCTGGAATAGACTGCGCTTGGCTTCTTCTGAGTCTTCTACTGGAAATCCTTTGTGCTGGCGGTTCTTTTGGCTCGCTTTCTTTGAGACGGCCTTGTTCTCCAGCTGAAGAGACTCTGCGGATGAACGGGTTACTATCACGCGCGTGTTTCGGCGAACGTTAATAACCCAATTTGATACCGGTTGAACAATACGTCCCTGGTCTGGATTATTTATAATCGGGATTTTACCACGGGTCTTATCCCTTCTCTTTCTCTTTCCCCCAAGAAGTATTGAGAATCTCTCGAGCTCATCGACTCACCACATTCCTTAACAACCACTCTCTTTAACACCCGCAATGCGCTTCTCTGTCGTCTCCTTTGTCGCCCTTTGCGCCATAATCGCAGGCCCCTCCCTTGCCCACCCGTCTAGCACTCCCTACACTGGTTACTTGTGCCCAGATCACGACCAACAGGGCCATGGACAAGTGTCGGGCAAGTGCGATACCCCTCCCTTCGCCAACACCTACTTTGGTTGCACGTATGTCGTTCAGATGCCCTGCAAAGACCCCTCTAATATGTTTGTAGGTTCTACAACGGCAGAGGCACCGGAAGTAACACTTGTACATACCACAAGGCATGCTCTCATTATCCAGCATCACTTCAGTTTTATTTACTGAACTCTCGAAGGTCACTGGACAATGCACATCATCCAATAGCTGGTGCCCCTCGACGGCCCAGCATTCTTCCTCCAAGAAAAAGCGCTCGCCTTTGGCGGCCCCTGCTACCCCTGGCGGTATCTCGTACAACAAGCGTGCTTACAAGAACGTAAGACATCTATTACTTACCTCATCTGCCTCATTAATTCAATCGACCCTTCTTTTAAGCGTGCTGCCCTCTAAGCAAAATTCCTTCTCATCTCTCAGGGCTGTCGTGTAATAACTACGGCCCTATGGACTATATATATTCTCTGCAGATATTGACGAAAAGACAATCTCGTTAGCATTCTATCTGATACTTTTTAGTCCCTCTTTACGGATGGTATTTAATGGTGGCATGTGCGCAGCAAGTAGCGCTGTGACTCCTCTGATTAATATACCCTATGGGTCAACATGTCAATGGATCGGACCTGTATCATGATGGATCGCAAGCTATCTTGACCATCTACGCAGCATGCGGCGGCCGCAAAAAGATAAACATTCCTCACTGCTGCGTTCCCCGCCGTTCTTGCCTGATGTGTGTGTACGTATAGTAAACGGTATAGTTCATAATTTAACGCAACACCAAGACACCATTGGGATTTTCTATAACATAGATTTTACATGCTTGCTGATGCCTCTCTCCTAGGCAGGAACCGTCATCTTTGTTGCGGTAACGTCAGCATCCGCAGCACCGGCAGGTTTAGCCAACAATTCATCAGTTGGAGCCTGTACCTCCTGCGCAAATTTTTACAGCAACGTAAAACTTTGTTCCTGCTTCGTGTTTGAAGAAGTCTAGATCTTCGAAGAGACCAGTTCGTTGGAATATTTTAAGTCGGACTAAATTAAGTCTTCTCTTCTACTTCGATGAATGAAAAGATAGTCATCCCAAGCGGGAATCAACGAGAATTTCCGCTCGGGTCTGACGGGAAAACGTACAGAGACGAGTTCGCGCACCACGTCAGCTTTCCCGGGTTTGGCCTTGAAGATTATGACCAATCCTACTGGCGCGCCAGCAGTGTTCTCGGTGCTTGGTGGACCAACCAGAAAGCATACCCATAGAAGTAGCGATGTTAGATGCAACTGCGTACGTGTGTACATTCTTGCTGGGGAAAAGCTAGTGTAGCCTTCGTAGCTTGACTGACGTCGCAAATGCAGCTTGACACAGAATATTCAGGCTCTGAGTTATAAAAGGACGCGAACGACTCCGGAATAACCAACAATTTAGGTTACTTAAGCTATGCCAGTTCTAGTCAAACCAGAGTTGTATTGATCGTATCGCCAGATGCTTGTTGTATAATATCAAGAGTATCAAACTTTGACAACGAATATAGCTGACGCTGATGTGTAGACCAGTCCAATCCTTCGAGTAGAACAAAGAAGGCCTGCCTAGTTGCCTAAAGAAAGATCCCCTCCCGAAGACTCCGCCAAAGGGGAAAGAACAGATTCTCGAAGCCAGGCGACTGTATTTCAGATGTGGGGTGCACGGGGGTCGCATTTAAGTTAGTCATCCAACCCCCCAACTTGCTGAATGCTGAATGGGCATTACTTCCCAAGCGTTCCTAGCATGAAAGGAGAAAAGATCCAGCCTGTCATCTTCAAAGTTGCGTCATCTTGGAAATGATAGGAAAATATGAAGAGCAGCCCCTCACCCTATACTTAAGTGAGTGCAGTTACAAGGTAAAGAGGTTCCATAAGAACGCTATGAAATGATGGATGGATCGTCATGGACGATAAAGAACCGGACTTTTGGACGGGGAGGACATAAAGTAACCCAAAAATGAGGCTATAAACGACCAGACTGGAGTATATGGCGCCGATGATTTTTGAACTCGATGTTTTGCCAAACTCTGTATCACGAACTAATCATTTGTGATTCAATTGCGACTGGTCAACTTCCACGACACTCACGACGCCGAAAATGGGTATCTAGATCCTCTTCATAGCTGAAAACTTGAAATGGGAGGACTTTGCGTATCCGAAGAGGGTGTAAAGTGCACTAACAGCTTTGTCTGGGAGAATGCAGCAAGATCCTGGCTTGATGAAGCTGAAGGATGATGGAAACTCTCACCTGCGGTCCACGTGTCAGTTCAGATAGTGATTTCCTCTTTCAGACTTGCGACTGCACGCCTGATTCTCAAAAACTGACGCGGACGCTGCACATGCCAGTGAGATTGCTGCTGCTATTTCCAAACAATGAAAAGTTTGAATTCACTTGCGAGCAAGCTGTTGAAAATTGAGAGCATTGGAGCAATCCGGCATTCTGGCACGCTAGAAATTACTAAAACAGGTAGAATTAGTATATATGTGCACAGTAAACGGCCGAGTTTGCAACCCATAGACCATATAGGTCTAGCCAGTATTGTACTAGGATATAGTCCTATTCATAACACAAGCAGCAATTCAATATTTTGAAAACTATCTTCCAATGTGAATATTGAAACCTGAGTCTCTCGAGCCGCAGTAGAAGCTTGGAGTGAATTGGAGGATTTTTGTCTACAATGCTGCAATACAGCTGAAGGTATCAGGAAGGCATGACAGTATGATGGCAAAGTGATGCTATCTCAGTACAAGGCTCATTATTCTTCCTTCAACCACTTAATAAATACATTTTTATGGCCCCTGGAAGCGGAGACTTGGAACTTATCCCGAGATGACTGCTTGTCTGTTTCACTATACAGTAAATGACAAGTCCGATGGGTGATATCTGACAGACGATGCGTATTTGTAATTTGTTCCGACGCTCTCTACTGCATATGTTGGCAGACACCCCGAATGTTCTCTTCGCTTTTATGATTTTGATCGCATCGTCACCCTCGGATTTCGACTTTCAGCGAGTTGAGTTGTTGAACACAAACCAGTAGCTGGAAATCTACGCGCCCACAGCTACTGTTTTTGTAGCGATCTTTACAAGGAATCATCGACAGGAAGTGCGCCCCGTCCGTCGACTGCTCATTGAGTTGATGAGTTTCTCAATATCCTTGAAACTCATCTGTTGTCCAACCCTCTCGGCGTCAGAGGGGATTTGTGAGAAGATGCAGGGGTATTTTTTCTGCTTTTCTGATTGTTGTAGGTATTTAGGTCTTGACGTGAGAACCGCTGTCAGTGAAGTAAAACAACACACACATCCCCCATTTAAGACACGAGGCACTCAAAAATATAGAGAAACAACTGTAGAGTAACACTATTGATACACTGGGATAGGATCTTGTCCTATGTTAATCTTCATCCGGTCTGGAATTCAGGACTAGCCGCTTCAACATCTCGGCTATCCATATTTCTCGCCCCACTCTGCTCAGTCAAAGTTATGTCCTCAGTAAGTGCTTGTGTTGTGAACTGGATAGTGGCATCACTATACAACGAGCAACCGGAGGTATCAATATCCTTCGGACATCTTGATCCTGCCAAGTGCTACAGGGAAAACATGAGTTTTACCTAGAACGAACCTGATCAAATGATCAACCCACCAGGACGATACGGCAGGACAGTATGCTGTGTATGATGGCCTGGAGTCTGGCGGGCCATATGGGTGGATGAGGTGATTCTACACATAATCGCGCGACTTACTGTGATCCTCCCACTCGGACCTGCGAGGACTTGATGTAAAGTGTAAGCGATGGAAACTTAGGCAATCCTGACAAAACCATACCGTAGACTGCACGGCCAGCGCTATGTTCAAAAACCCTAGCACTTCAAGAAAGCCATCAATGGCCTACAACTACCATCATGACACTGAAGCGGCTTACACAAGGTCCACGAAAAATAAAACACGCCTAAGCAGAATATTCAAACGGTGATCTGAGAGGACATGGCATCCGCTTACCGTCTCTCCACAATGTGTCTAATAATGGTGCTCGAGCCGTTTTGTGTACCCTCCGCCGTAACCGGGTTATACGAATCAAGGACAAAGAAAGTGTCACTTCGTGAGAGTAGGGATATGATTAGACCCTCAGAAATAAACTTGACATACCACTCTCGTACACGATGGTTAACACATAAGGAACGACGTAGGCGTCCCTTACAGAGCTTATTAGGGCCCTGCATTCGGGGTAAGCTGCGTAAGTCGGATCGACTGCATATGACGACAGTTCAAATGTAAAACCCTGAATAGATGATACAGAACGCGCCTTTAGAGGTTGACACGTCCTTTGCGATGACTACCGCTGCCGGGACCACGGCGGCCTTGATCCAAGAGTTTGAATATCGGAACTTCTTCGGAAGCGGGGTCGACGTACCACGGAAAACACAGCCAAAATTATTAAAATCCGTCGGCTCTTTTCCCATATGGCCCAGGTCCGCACAGCAAGGATAACTAGGTGTTGATTCCGTTGAGCAAACTATAACGATGTGGATATTCGAACGTACATTCTGAAGAAACGATGGAAGCCAAACGAAGCACTGATACAGATCCTGTCAATCGGAACGAAGTAGCATTGATCGAAGCCTTATTACCTATAGCAATTTGAGATAGCAGAATTGTTTCATTTCCTTCTTGCCTGGTGTAAGACTTGTACACAAATCAATATCAAGTGCCGGGAAACATCATTTAACCGCACTCACGGGTAATAGTATCAAGATCGTTGTCGCTAGAACCGGATATCGGGATAATAGAAATGACACAGAGGTCAGAGTGATGCGCCGAGGTATCCAAATAAACCGTAGCTAAAGTGACAGGTGGTAAGCAAGGGAAGGGCGCCAAAATAATAAAAGTCTGCACCTCGTCGTAAAAGGTCAGAGAAAAGTCGAAGAGCTGAGGGGATCATGGCTTCAGAATGAGGTGTGGTATAGGAAGAACCTGTTGGGACTTACAAAAAGCGCAGCGCATGCAACTAGACCTAGCAGTTCGGCTTAACGTCTACGTGATAATTGAGAGTACCCACAAAGCATGCCCTAACAGAAAGCTTTAGCCTACGAGTGACACAGAGTACGCATTTGGAACCACGTACATTTCCCATTCGACCATAACTGACGCAATTGTAAAGGCTCTCGAGCTCGACGTGCGTGAGTGCCCCCACAGACATATGCTCGGTGAGAGAAAGCAGAGGAGAAGGGTACTCCTGAACATAAAGATACCTGGCCCTTATGCATGCGTCGAAAATCCCATTCCAGCCAGGGACTGATCATCGAACTGAGATGTCCAGGACACACGGAGCCAATGCTGATCCCCCATATAGCCAATCACACGCGTGTCCTGTTTCGTTGGGTTAAATGATCATCATGTTTCGCGTCTCAGTACCGTGGGAGTTGGAAGGAAAGGAAGGTGGCCGAAGTGCCGTAGGCAAGGCGACCGCAGATATTTATGAAATGCGCACCCTTGGAACAAAAGCATTGTTTTCGCTCTCACTCGAAGTATGCGGCAAAAAAATCTACCCTTCATCTCCTACGGAACTCACCGAGGGGGACCGGCGAGTCATGGGATGGTCGCTAGCAAGTACTCGGTACTGGCGATTCAGCGGAGGATCACAACTCTGTGTAGCAGTTCAATAAAATATGATGCCAGGAACCGAAAGTTAAAATTACCAAAAAAGCCGGGCGAAAGCTCAGCCATAATCTGGTAAAGATCAACATCATAGTGTCAAATTTTTAGGACTGAGATGTCTCGCAACTTGAGCAAGTAACATTTATGCAGGAAAACTGTCGTCCGATATCACTTTTTGCAAAATCTTCTGGGGTGATAAGGTTTACTGAGCCCACGCGCCCAGATGATGGTCTTAGCCTTCGAAGACTCGGTCAGCAATCGCGGGTATACTTGGAGTCTGGGGTAATAGACTGAGCCAAGTAGAACTAGAAAAATAACACGCATTGCATACGAACTCATATGATACAAAGATACTGACCACAAATGAAATCGCCTAAATGTGAATACATAACTACTTCTTCATCTGTATGGTGTCGTGAGAAACCACAACCTAAGAATGAACATGGAGATAGAATACCTTCTTCCGCGGAGAATGACTGGGCGGGCCGTCCAAGATTACAATTTCCTCGTCACTCTCGACCTTCGTCGCGTGTGTACCCGGTTGCCGGAGCTTCGAGCTAGCCTTCTCGGAACATAGCTTCTCCGCCCTCTTCTCCATTTTTATCTCACTCCTTGACGACTCGGGAAGGTCTTTTCGCTTCGTTCCCTGCTTAGCGAACATGGCCACAATGCCGTCTTTCCTCTTGTCAATCGGTTCGATAAACGTGGCTGATTCTGTCCCAACTTTGCCGACCTCCTTTGGTACCTGATAACTATGATACTAGCCTTAGTGTCGACAATGGGCTTTAAAAACAGTAGCGTACCATTCCAAGGGCGAAGATTTCTGCTTATATGGACCCAGAAGGCTTGCAGCATCGTCATTCCATTGTCGGGTTGACGTATCTAGCCACCGATCCAACGCTTCCATGGTTGACAATATCACTGGCTGACGGGAATGCAACCACTCAAATTCCGGAGCGGCTGTGGTAGTTACAATTGTGAATGTCCACAAAGGCGTGTCTGAATCTGCTTTCGGCAGTCGGCAATAGAAAGGTGCTTGACAAAAGTACGCACTCTCTAGGACGACAGAATCATAGAGCCCAGCCATGAGCATCAGCCGCTTTCCACCCTTATGGCGCGTGAAGTGGGGGAGCTTTTCTTTGCCTTTGGTAAGCCACTCGTAGTAACTAGAAAGAAATTTTGAGGGCTCGCTCTGAAGGATGTATTTGAACGAACCCTTCGCAGACAACGGCGCATCTCTTCCTTGCCTTCAGACTCTGCCACATACCTCCTCCATCAACGAGATTCTCTGCGCGCGCGTTGGTCGTGTTCAACTTTGTATCCTCGAATTTCGACCAGTGGGGAACTAGGCCCCATTTCATGGTCTGCAAGACAAGCGTGTCCTGAGAGCTTAGCTTGCTTGTGCTTGGCTGTGATTCTGAGTCATTATTGGCACCTTGGGACCGGCGCAGAACGGGCGCCTGTGTTCGAGGTGCGATGTTGTATCTCGGAACAAAATTATCTTCGTTGATCCATTCAGCAGCGGCGGTCTGCGCTCGGATTTCAGCACGCTTTCATGCAAGTTAATTCTTCGAATTCTAAAAACTACCACAAGATATTACTTACGGGGAGGTGTAACGCGAATCTACCGCACATTCTGTGGAATTAAGAAGTTCGAAACAAATATTGTCACGCGTCGTGATTTAGGTGACGCGAAACACGTGACTAAAATCTGCAACTTCACCGCCAGCTTCGTGTTTTTCACCGCGGTGACCAATACTTACACACATGTTCGTCGCAAAGAAGTGCGGTGATGAATAATTGTTGTCCTCGGATGACAAAGTCGGGCGCCTTGTTATAGTTACACAAATCCTTGGCAAATCCCAGGAGCCCCACTCAGGTTCCGAGCTGCGAGTGGACATGAGAGAAAATCCTCCGAGCAGGCAATCCCGAGTAACTTTCCACCAGGTGTACTTAGATTTCATGCTAGCAGCGCGCCGCATTTTCTACGCGCACCACGAATCTAGAGCATTTCGACGACGGTCACCTTCCGGCGCAGTCATCCAGCTGAGAAGTACGATCAGAATACCACGGTCACCTCGCCAATTTCAACACCAGTAAGAAAGTAGTATAATATACGTACACCCGAAATGTCATCTATACACTTTAGCAAACTTAATACAATTTCACACGATTCCTTTCTTCTTCTAGCACATCCGTCCAACCTAGAGCTTCTGGGTAGACTCCGTGATGAATTTTTCACCCTGAAACATGTATATAAGTAGAGCATACAAGATTAAAACAATAAGCATACCTTCTCAATGCTAGTCTTCAACTCTGGAAGAGCAGCAGCGATCAAACCCTTCTCCTTGTCTGTCAATTCACCCAATGGCAAGATAGTCTTGACACCTTCGGACTGGACAATGGTGTCAGATGATGTGAGATAGAGAAGGACAGATCATGCTTACTCCCAACTCGACCTTGGCGGAGAAGAAATCAAGCTCAACATTGAGAGTCTTCTTGGCTGCAGCATCCAAGTGAACAAAGGTGGGTGCAACAATTCCTTTCTCCCCCTTGATGGCGCGCACGACCTTGCCAGCAAATTCAGCACCGGCGTAGGCCATACCTGATAATCATCAGTCAATATGTTTAGAAATATGAGCGTAAATGCATACTCAAAGTGGCGCTTCCTGCACCATCCTTGGCTTTCACCACTTCATCACCTCCAAACTGGATCCTGTTGATCAGGGCATCCGAGTCTGCGGCAGAGAAGGACGGTGGAAGAGGGTGAGAAGACTGAGAGAGCAGGGGAACAATGGTGACACCGCTGTGGCCACCGACAACAGGGACAACAACGCTTGTAGGGTCCGATTTGGTGATCTCCCCAACAAATGTAGACGCGCGAACAACGTCAAGAGTTGTTACACCAAATAGTCTAAGGGCAGGGCGGTCAGCACAGGGGAAAGTCAGGGGCAAGTCAGTGGGGATACATCAGGTGAAAGAAATGATGGAATATGCGGAGGAGGATGAGCAGGTGACCTACCGCTTGGGGTCAAACACTCCGTGTTTTTTGAAAACTTCGGCGACGATAGGAACGGTAGAGTTGACGGGGTTGGAGATGACAAGGACAAACGCCTTGGGGCTGTTCTTAGCGATCCCAGTTGCAAGATCTCTGACGATGCCAGCGTTGATCTAGTAGTGGACCGTTACCACCGAACTGGAAGAATAATGCAGAAATATCATTACCTTGAAGAGATCGTCCCTGACCGCGAAGGCATTGTTATCAGTAACCACGGACGTGTCCTCGAAAGAAGACCTACCTCGTCATCTAGATGGATGGCCAAATCAGTAAAGTTTGACATGACTGCGCGAGAAATCTCACCCCGGGCTTCCTAGGTACGCCAGCAGGGATAACGACAATATCCGCGCCCTTCAAGGTCTTCGCAAGGCCATCGTCTGGCGGCAGGTAGCCCTCAACCTTGGCTGGAGTGGCGATATGGGAAAGGTCGGCAGCAACACCAGGAGTGTTCACGATATCGTAGAGACCTAGCGCAGTGATAGCTGGGTTCGCCTTGAGAAGCAGGGCGAGGGGTTGACCAATACCACCTTTTCACGTCGATTGAGCCCAATTGAAGTGTTATATGAGTCTAGATAGACACACCTGCGGCTCCGAGAACGACTGCTTTAACCATGATTTTCGAACGAGATGGATGTTGAGTGAAGGGTTTGGTTAAAGTGTGGGGTACGGATGAATCGTTTTAATCCTATTGGCGGCAATTGCCGAAGACTCGATCACTACTAGCAACTCGCAGGTTGGCGGCAATATTCGGACGCGGGTCAGAAGAGAACCGACGGTTTATAGGCGAACCGCTAGTGGGATGCAAGAAGAGGCTTCGACGCTACCAATTCTGGGAGTAAATAAAGGTTTTTATCTCTCAAGCGTGGTATTTTGGAGGCGAAGCAAGGCTGCTACATATATAATTGCCTGAAACTTCAAGTTATGAGCATCCTGTGTCCAGTCCTCTCCGTGGTCATCCTTAGAATCAGACATGAGTCATCATACTCGATAGAATAAATTACAGGATGACGTCGGAATACATATGCCGGATACCTGCCTTCTTGCCTTGGATGTCTACGCGATTGATCGTAAGGGGGAAAAGTTATGCCGCTTGGTGTCAACTTCAGACCGAGATACATAGAAGTGCGATAAATGGTATCATTGTATTGACTATACGAAACGGAAGATGACGCGATGCCATACGCTGAAGAGGCCTATGAAAGTGCTCGTGAGTGAATCGGCAAATGAATAACGTCCAGTAGCCGGTCTCTAGTCGTCTTAGCTGATATTAAGGCTTCCTTATCTTTAACAAGGGCCTAGGAGAGCCTAGAAACCCGTGCATCACTACAAACGTATCAGTACGGCTGGATTGTATTTTAGTCTTTTTCATCAGGAGCAGTATGCCGTCCAACAGCCAAGCGTTCGAGGTCAGCACATGGTCTGAAGGTAGAGCACGTTCAAGTCAACCTGTCTTTGGACATTCGATAACTGGACACCGTCACGAAGGGAGTAGACGGCCGACAGGCTTATGGTGAAGCGATGCAAGTGGCGAACATTGATAAACGCAGACGATGCTACGTCTAAACAGACAAGCGGAAAGGCTGGCAGAATCATAGGAATGGGTGTGAGTTGCATATACGCGTTGATTTGAACCTTTCCAGGGATGTTGCCGCTGCAGCATGTGAGTATTTTGCTAGTGGGTGCCCAAGTCCCGCATCCTTGTCAATTTCTTGAGGAAGCATGCGCAGTTTTCCAAAGAATGTATTCTGTGCAGACGTGAGCTAGGCATGGCTGGAACAAGTTTTCTGCGAGAACATTACGAGTTCGGTATAGCCCGACTTTGAGCTGCTATGAGTCCCGTTACGATAGGAAGGATGCCTGACGCTATACATTGTTATTTCCTGGTATTGTCTCGCATTTGTCGTCGCCAAACAGAATTTTTGGCTCGGGATAGTCTGAAACAGTGAGTGAATTAGAAAGGAAGGCGACGACTAATAGCCGGTACCGGTTATCTAATGGCTATCTCTTCCTTCCTGTCTTCGATTATCGCTGTGGGCCGTTGCTCTTCTTGTCTTCGAATTCAGGTTATCGTCATAGGTGCGCAGGCAAAGAGATGAGTGTACAGTTGTACGAATCTTTAGCCCTTTCTATTGGGCGTTTGACTTACGCTACTTTAGGAACAAGTTTTCGTATCTTCCGGTCGTCGTTTATGATAATGCTTTAAGCTTCAATCTGTGCACCAGCTTTTGTTACAGTACACAGTATGTAATCCTTCACCGAAAGTCGCTCCTTACAAACCAACAGACCCTCGTGTCTTTCATTGAAAAAACAATTCAAACCGTGCGTGAGTCATTACCATTTACCTCCCTCTAATGCCATAACACTTCTTGTGCCTTTCCTACAGTACCAACTCTCGTCACCATTCACTATACGGCACTTCCAGGTTACCTCATCCTCGATTTATGCTGAGCTTCAAAATTCCAGTAATGATGTCCACATTGCTCATCGTCACCACGGCCGGTTCATCTTTGGAAGAACACTATTCTGAAAATGTTCTAGTTTCCTTTCCCCTTGTGTGTCGCAGATTTAGGGTATAGGAAACGTCTTTCTCCTTAACTGGGGGGTTTACTTATCTCAAAACCAGTATGTAAACATTTCGCCTTTCAATTTGTTTTTCTAAACTCCCTGTTAACGGCCAGAAGATTAGATGCGATGTCTTAGGCATATCCCACGTTTTGAGCCTTCGTTTCTCCGATCGGGAAATGCAGCGGTCCTGGTAGTGAATGATCCATAACACGCAACCAGCGAAGATGGTGGCATCGACTGGCACGAAACTGTCGTTATCGCGTCCTCGGTGCATCCTCGGTTTTTCCCTGTTGTGTATGAGCTAGGCGTGCTTCATTGCTCATATTGGATTTTTATCAGACAGGAGAAGGGAAACACCACGTTTGTCACCCCACAACGGGATCAGCAAATCTGAATCAAATCGTTCACTCTGATCCTTGTTACAACCTTTCAACGCTATATGAAGGCTGACATACTTTTACCTCTGCCACCTGGGATCTTGGTCGTTGCTATCCACACTGCAGTTTCGTGTTTATTCTGGGGTGGTGCCTGTTCAATAATGCTTGACGCAAAGACTCGGGTGCTATAGCTGCAAGGAGAATTTGATGATCACCTACTTGTACAGTAGATGGACACTTCAAATTCAATCTTCAAACGATTGCATAGTCCAAATATCAGGGCCATATCAGGTGTGCCTTGATACAGTTCTCTATTACTTCACTTTTTCTCATCAACGGGTCTAGGACGTAACACCATGTCAGATATAAAACCGTTCTCGTTATCAGGAACTACGCCTATGTCATGTCCAAAGTCTCGTTGAAGGGATCCCCCCACTACGAGCACCTTAGCCAGTCGTACATGGACTCCTCAAGCATTTCGAGCTCGTGGACCTGGCCAAAGTCCCCACACAAGCCATCTCGCATCCACCATCCACTCATTCCATCACCTCCTGCCCCCACGATATTCTTTTCTCGAAATTGGTCCATCATCAGTCTGGCGTTGCTGACAACAGCCACTTTTGTCTGGACGGCGTTTTTTGCCCATTCATCTACCAGCTTGTCACGCTCTTTAACACACTTTCATGGAGGGAGAGAAATCATAGGAGAGCCTGACCCTCCTCTCATCCGGGCGGGGTCGATGGCAATTTTATTGCTGCAGATCAGTACTTCTGCTACGACGCTTCTGCTGGGCGAGCTGGCCATCGCATGCTATGAAAGGGTAAGATGGCAGAAGGTCTCGTCCGTATCCGGCCTTTCAGGCGGTACTTTACTGGGGCTATCGAGGGCAACGAGTATCATCGGCGTGATCTTGTTGTCCACGAAAGCCTCGGTCCCTTGGTCTACACGATTATGGTGCCTAAAGCGAATATTCACCTATATTGTCGTGTCATTCGTCGGCGTCGTCTTTCTTCTCAATATTAACTTCATTACTATTTTCCCGGTCACCATCGACATGGCTACCACGATAACTACAGGGTGGGGAGAATTTAACAGCAGCCTGTTCCAGTACAACCCCCTTGGCTTCCAAGGATTTCTGACCAATCCTCGACAAGCCTATCCAATTGAGGCTACCGAAGAACGATGCCATGCGACCGTAGACTCTGCTGCTTCCTTGGCGAACTGTACGTCCTACGCCATCGTCACTAGCGTGGACTATCTTGGCGCTGACGGACAGATTGGATACACCGGTCTTGGCTCACAGGATTGGTTCAGCGAGGATCAGGATAATGATGGTCGCACGGGCTACATGCCAATGATTGAGACCCCATGGATTGTTTCGTTTTATCCTCATGCATACGGGCATCACTTCAGTAGTGATGAGTGTCAGGCGTGGATAGCACCCTACTATTATTCCGAGCCCGGGGTGAACGACGTCGCTTTGCGGATCTGTTCGAGCACGCTAGATAATGGAGGACGTAATGATTCTACCACAATTTTGGCTCAAATCGCAGTATGCGGTGGGGTCGACGGCAGTGTCGCGACTGGCGATTGTCATGCTGCGCTTGACGATCCATCATACATCGGGTTGGGCTTTCACGGTGCTGCGGAAACCATCATGAACAATCCGCCTTTGAATCTTTCCATGACTGTGACTAAAGTAGGTTTCTCTGAATTTACGTGCTAGAGTGCGCGTCTGATGTATAGTCAAAAGAGCACGGCGTCTCCCATCTACGATTTGAAGAATGGCACTGTCATGGATATCGAGATTCCTTTCTATCAGCATCCAGGTATGTACCCGCCTATATATGCTCTAGGTCTATGGACTATTTATGCAACGAATATGGACAGGATTGATGGATCTTACACCTGAAAGCTCATGGGCGCCAGTTCCCGCAGACCGTGATACTCCCATTTCTGCTTCTATTGATGCAGATGCCTTTCGGAAATTTACATTTTCTATATATGACGGAACATATGGAAACGTGTCGGACGTGTTCTCCGTCCCGAATGCTATGTTAAACACTATGGTCCGATTAATAAGCACCAGTAACTCATTGTTCGCATACGAACACGCCAAAGGTATGCATTCTTCATGTAAAAAAAGGATCAACATGCTCATGACCTCGCTCTAGACCTCCTAGCCTACACCCTTCGTTCAGGATCCAATCTTCCTGCACCAGCGCCTTTAAACTTCACCCGCGGGTTTGCATGTTATACCCGAGATCGACTGCAGATATCACAGACCTCATGGATCCTGTTCATGGTCCTCGGTGGCACTGTCCTACTCAATTGTTACGTCCTCATCATACTCACCTCCATGTGGAACCGGAACAGCTACACAACGTTCTTTCCCGAGGTGGATTTTGCCGCTGGATTTGTGGGTGGTGGCGGTGGCGATTATCACCAGGCGGATGTTGTTTCGCGGCTCCAGCATGTCAGCTCGGCAGAGGTGGTGGATAGTATGGCGTCTACTACATTTCGGATCGTGAGCGGGCGACGGGGATGAGCTGGACATCGAAGTCCGGGACATTAGCAGACGAGCTTCTGTTTGAGGACAAGAATCTGGACGGAAATTTTCTCTCTCGAGTGACCGGTAGCACTATACAGTCTCATCCACGCACAGCATTTACCGACATTTCTTTGCGTATTGGCTCGATAGCCATCATTTTGCCCAGTTTGCCAATTGTACGCTGGACGATGTTACAGATGTTTACCAGTTGACCTGGCCTCTGTAAAGTGACGCCAATGTCAGCTGAAACTCCTTCGTGACGTTCTGGCTTTAATCATTCTTTGTGGAAAGATAAACCAGCTATTTCAATACTCATCAACAAAGCTTTAAACTTAAATTCACGCTGAGGCAATATATGACATTCCTGATTCACATTCTTCATTCCTTGAATCTCTCCATCCTTCGTCTCAAGAGGGAATTGTGCCACTGGTGTTGACGGTTTGAAGGACAGCTGGCTTCTGTGGACCCTTTTTTCATAATGGAGAAAGGCATGCTCAGAACCACCATTTTCTTGCGCTCTTACGGGTACTGACCTGCCGTACGTGTGTATGCTTTCTGCACAGATGACCTTGACATCTGTGGGTAATGCCCACTCGTGACCTCATAACAACACTGTCCCATATATAAACTTTCTGCGTAACGCAGGTAAGTATCACAGCAATGGAAGCACTCAATGACACTGTCAAGAATTGGGGAGTTGCTCTCACACTGCTGAGACATCATGACATGTTCACTTTTCATCACTCATAACACGTCTGTCTAAGTAAGCGTGGTAGTCGCAAGGCTAGGAAGATTCTATGCCTTCACACCTCACAGGACGCCGAGGTGCAATTTGTCTTTATTCTCCCGAGGCCCGTTTTCTTGTTCTCTTTACAGGAAGCATAGACGAAGCATTTGTCTACTATTCTCGATGCATAAAACCGCCTCAATAACATGGAGGCCTCCATCCTCCGCGTGAACTGATAACCCAAGTCACAACATGCCATTGCCACGAAGAAGCAACACTGGCCATCTTCGAGCCTTTCCATGATGCCGTTACGAATTTCCCCAGTGCAGTCTTCGAAACCTGGCAACTTGCAACGCTCTTCATCAGTCACCATTGACCAACCGCGCTGTCATCTCGGGTCACCAGCAAGTACTACTCCATGTGATTGAAGCGCAATCACCCAGAGAAGATGTTTCCCTCCTCGATGTAGCTATCATGGGAACATCCGTGCTCCACTGCTCATCCGCCTCTGAGGATGATGGGAACTCAAACCTCTCCTTGGTCACTCAAGCTGCTTGGGACATCGTTGATACGAGTGGGGATATACTGGACAGCCTTGTCTCAATTATTAATCGGATTTCGCAACTGCAGTCGGTGCACTATGCAGTGTCTTGACATTATCAGGTACTTCCTCGGTGGCCTGCTGACTTCAATGACGAGGTCTGTGTAGGGCAAACAGTGGTCGCCGCGAGGGAATATATAAGCCAATTCACGATCAAAAAGTCCAGTGTGCTTCTTTGCATTGATGTAGCCTACTCCAAGGTGCGGGACATATCTGGTTACACGACGGGGCTTAACATTTCACAAATGCCAATAAAATTCTTGCAAGTTCGGAGTGCAATTGCAGCAATATAACCCCTCTCCGGCAACCCGCTTCCTTGTTGTTATCTTTGGTACTCTGGATCTGGACAAAAACTGCTCGTTATTCATGTGATGGCCAAACCACAGATAGACATTCTAATTTCAGAGGCTGGAAAGAACTCAACATGCACGCGTCATTGACAGCGAAAATAACACGGTTAGAACCTGCGGATCGTCGTATAAGATTGAAATACTTACCTACAGCAACCTTGCAGTCAGAGATGCCGTAGAATACAAGGATTCATTATTCCCTTTGTTAGTGATGTCACGCAAGTCAGGACCAATATATTTGCTATGCAAAACGGCCTGTGTGACTCGCCCTAGATCAAGAGAGCTACCCTCTCACTTTCAAGAAGCATGAAGATATAACTCTGTGGTGTCCCTGCCTTGTCGTATCCCTCAGGTCGAAACCTAGCGCTTTTGTAGAACGCTCGCCAGTGGCCACGCGTCCTTACATGACGCATAGCTGACGTTGCCCTTTCTATTTTCGTCACTATAAAAATCTCACTTCAGAGATATGCATCTCCCTCTCCTTTCACACGCTCCATTTCGTGTAGACGATTATCTACCTCGAAACCACTATGGTCTTTCTCAGCAGCTGCTTATTTTTGTGAATTTTTCTAGTGTTGTCTGTCCCTTCCAGTTATGTTCCCACGCCACATACGCGTCGTTGAACTTGGCTCCGTCATTGATCCAAAGGGAACGTCAAGGTGACTGAGCCCTAGCACCATTTCAATTCTTTGCCTTACCGAATACACCTTGAAGTCCAAGCTGAGTCCAAGCAGGGTAGACCGACGAAGCTAATCATCTGTCGACCGCCTCCTTTGATATCGTGTCACTTCTCACCATCGTCTATCTGACGGCTCTAACGTTCAGGCGCCAAGCAATCACTTGCAAAACCACAATAACCCGTATCAAGATGGAGGGCGCTTCGGAGTTCTCAACCAGGTGATGGCCTCCCGCGGTCTACGTAGTCGCAGCGACTCGATGAACCAGAGGGCCGGGTAGTGTCCTTTAATTGTTCTCGATACACAAGCATCCGGCCCAGCGAGTCGCCCCACCCGCACTGGTATTTCTGTCCAATATTCTTGTTCCTATCAAACTAAAATTTGCCAAGAACAAAAAGCATACCATCACGAAGCGAAGCTACTAAGTACGGCGCGACCGTAGTATCAACGTCCACTCGGTTATAACGTGAATGGCCGAGTACGTGAGATCTGGGTGGCGTTAATTGTGCGTTAGAACTTGGAAGCGTCCGGCGTCGATGCCAAGCTCTCGTTCGGTTAGAGCAGCTGATATTCAAATTTATGCAGAGCACTTGCAAGGTGATGGTGCAAATGGGGGTAAATGCGACGTCAAGTCCAATACGAGACTTGGGTGCGTCATTCATTCCATCCTTTTCGATTCAATGCAAGAGTTGTTTATCCATTTCACCGGATAGATGTACCCCAACTTCGCGTTGTCTAGGTTATCACCTTCCATACCTAGCCTAAAGATGACGAGCACTAGCTGTCGGACAGGCGCATAGTATGAAACGCCAGCTTGGTCCCCGCACCTCCGCTGATTGGCACGTTCGATGCTGCTCTCAGACTTCTACTCGCCTTCAACTTACATGCCCAAACTATATCGAGCGCCTTGCTGCAATCTCCTCTCTAAAGGAGGGTGATGACTGGGCGAAACAGCTTCTTGACAGAGCTCCGCTCAGTCAAGGTCTTCTCAGCTTTAGAACCTCGAACGTTCGTCAAGAAATTGTGAATACAAACTAACCCAGTCACGACAGGCAGACTTGATGGTCCCACTTCTCGTCCATTCTGCAAAAAGTTGGGTGTATCATGACCAAGGTATGTGCATACTCGACCGTAATGCAATCCCAAAAAAGACCGTATACCGCAGTCAAAGGAATTCTCAAGGTCAAATTGGACCAGTCTTCCATTGGGAGAGACATGCACTCCACCACAGGAGACTGGAATTCCCTTACTAGTCGCAAAGTACCCGGACTGCCTACATTCTAAGGATGCCTTAGACTTGATTGTGGAGTATCCGGGTTTCTGCGCTATCGTTGATGATTCAAGGACATCAAGCGACATCAACGTATACTGACAATATGCCCTGCGGAACCCGAGCCTCCAGGAGGACAGTGCTCATCAACCTTCCACGAACCCCCCGGGGTGATGATGTATGTCCTGCGGAATCGCATGCGTCCCCAACTATGATAGTCCGGTATACGCGAACATTTATTAACAACGGCTGATGGTTTTCAACCCCCAAACTCTGCTAGGCTTGTTGTCGTTACAACACGGAACACATTTCGTGTTCGGACAACATCCTGTCGCCGACCATGAACAAGGTCATGAGATGGTCCCGTCAATGCAGCCAGGGATCATAGTATGAAACTTGGAGTCCTGGACAGCGGAACACCCGATATCACGGACGTTCAGAAGGAGACCGGATCTAAGCGCCAAATTAAACTCCGCCAAGATTCGGCAGATCGGCAAGAAGACAGCCAAGGTGTACAACTTTCAGCAACGTGCGTGGGCGTGGTTTAACAAGGTTTCATATCATTCAACTACAGGATTTCAAGGCGACACAGTAAAACGGAAAGTTGTGGGTGCTAGTGTTAACGTTACGTGCTTTTTTAAATATGAAGGTTAGCTCCAAGCCAAGATTAAGGCACCGAGGGAGTTAAGAGAATTCGGGATCAAAGGCTGCTCGTCAGCCAAGAATACGCGTTTGCCCTTCTGACCACGGGCGAAAATTTCAGCGGAGTGCCCTTGACCATTTGAGGAAATCGGCGGTGCCAAGATTTAATCTATATATCCAAGCCAGAAGAATAACGCAGAGGTGAAAGAGCGTCGAGTTGATCGCCAAGAGGTGATGCACATATATAGACAGTCCAAGGACGCGTCTAAATGTAAGGGTCCTCGCCACACGAAGAAAAGTCCCGGATCAACCCCGAAAATCAGAAGAAGAAAGATAGAGTAATAGTAGCGAGTGTGGCGCTTTACGGGTGCGGCCCGAAATGAGAGGACCATAGGGAGATAAACAATGGCTAGACTCTGGAGCAATAGATATCGGAAGATGCGCATGTCGGTGAGTTGGCCTCGAGGCTTCGTAGTGGAGACATTGTGTTGTAAGAGGAAAAATCAACAATGACGTGCTTCAGATGGAAGAGTCGAATTTGTCCATTTTACCCCGCCTCGTGAACGGGCCACAGGGGCAAAGATATTCCAGCACAGGGACCGAGATAGATGATAGCACAGGGTTCAACAGAGACGAGAATACATGACCCCTCAAATTTGTCCAGCCAGACAGGTTCCCGGCCGAATTCCGTATGAGTGTAGTCCCATGGATGTATAGCCAGCCTCGTTTCAAGAGCGGAAAGGTGTTGCAATTATAGATGGGTCTCGCCTGGATCTCGAATGTACACGGGACTTGCAAAAGTCTCGGAAATGTAGAGCTCGGAACATTTGTTGAATTGATCTATTCAAAGCTTGCCTTGAGGTGACTTGCGGTATGTACTTGTCGCGGTAGCGACGAGGATACAATGACAGATAGATACCAGGATTGCCAAGATCAAATGATGATTTGATGCTAAACCGAGATGCTTGTACAGCGCCGACGAGACAAGGACAGACAGGTGTGTCGAGATGCATAGCCACACGGAGCGGAAGAGGACGGAACGCTGAAACCTTTACAATTTAGTGAATTGGTTGCAAAGGGTTGAACTCCTTTCCGTCATGAGACTGAAAAAATGAAGGCAAGAGAATGCATACGCTGGTGATGGTAGTACAGTAGTGGATTGTCACTGGTATATGGCGGAGGGAGGCTAATGGGGAGGTCATAATAGGCGTCGTTAAGAGTGTGGTATGTACGGGAGATGTGATGTGAATGAGAATGTGATGAGAATGAGAATGTGATGATGAAGGCGAAAATAATAAGAATACTGCTCAAACTCTGCTCCTGAAGCAACTAAAAGCCGTCCAGACAACCACCTGACTCTTCTCGTTCTCGATCCCGTGCTTTAGAAATGGCACGCCGTTTTGCTGAGCATTTCTTCTTCGTCTGAGGAGAAGGGGGGAATGGAAGATCGTCGGAAAAGGTAGGTTTTGACTTTTTCGGGGGCGAGGTACGGGGGAAGTAATATGTTTCTGGGGGAGGGCTTGCGACGCCGTCGCTCTCATCACTGGAGCCTGATAGATCTGGGATAAGGTCTGGGACTGTCGCTAGGGCGCGAGGATGAAAACCCTTCAGCAGGCTCTGGTTGTCATCCAGCGTGTAACAGCGACCCCCACGCTCTGGCATGGCACATGAATTGGGCGAGACGACGATGGGTGAGCGGTCATAGGACTCGCGAGGATGAGCATCAAAGGTACGGGTAAGATGGGGCGACGAGGGGAAATGGACTGCACGGGGCGGCGGGTGCTGCGACGGCGAGCGCTTGAGAATGGGACGAGGAGTAGAGAACATTGGGACGAGCGATGAGGGCGAGCTCTGTGTTAGCAGGGAAAATTCATCATGGCGGGCAAGATGGTGGTCGTTTATTAAAGGCGATGTGTTGGTTCTGTTGTGGTGTGACGGTGAATAGTTGTGACTGTTACAATTTTCAAACTCCGCCTTCGAATCGGAACAATGCAGCGTTGCCGGCGTAAATCCCTCTGACAATTCAGTGCCACTGCTTCGTGCCAAGCCTCGCCTCTTTGCTACTTATTAAATAGGCCACCATGCTATCACCGAATTCCCAGCCACTGATTGATGGTATATGTACCCACAATAGTAAATATCGACTTTCCCACCGCAGTCTACGGTACTCAAAATCAACCGTCGCCGTCTGGACCTCGTCCGGCTTCTTCTTTGAACGTGTTCTACATCCGGGAGCGTTATACTTAGCCTCGGTGCCTTGTTCTCACTTATCGCTGCCGTTGTCGCTGCACCGGAGTTGGATCCCTCCTTGTCGTCTCCACCATTCTGTGTGGCCTTGTTGTACGACCATCGTTCCTGTCACAGAAATCTCTTGACCGGTATACATAATGTTCGCTGCTTTGTCTTTCTGCGTGATCGGCGTGCACCATTGGGTGCGGTGTATTCAATCAACACAAGTTCATCATCAATCCCGCGATGCCACCTTTGTGTACCACTGATCCTCGACGGCTGGACTCACCATACGCTTTCCTCCATATGTTCGTGCGGTATCAATTGACGTAGCAAGTCCATGTGTCCACCGAATACGGAATATCCCGATAGAGCATCCCACTCGCCATGGCGTCAGCTGGGTCTCTCTGCACACTTGAAATTCCAACTCTTATCGATTTGGGTCCCGTGGGCTGACCTCTTCTTATACGCTCGCAAATCACGCTTCTCGGGCCTATCGCTTCTTCCCTTGGCACGGTCGTAGGGAGGTGGGCCTTGGAGACACATGCGTTTAGTTTGGGATCGTACGACCGGGGTCAGGGAAGGGTAACGAGGTTCACCGGGATCTGGGCGCCCGTGAGAGCTGCTGAAGGCGTGGCACAGGGACGCGACCTATGACGAAGAAGTATCTCCTTTAGAGACAGATATTCAACAGTACAAGCGAGATCACCGACGCCGGGATCGTTCCTATGTCGAATTCTCCCATCTACGTGCCATGAAAACGTGAAAATCGTGGGGAAACTTTCAACTTACGTTTTTACGCATGTCTTTCAGGGTAAAGTCAGACCCGCGGTGGGTCTGCTTGCACACCCGCTGCCTCCACCTTCTTCCGGGGGAAGTACTTGAGCACTGCCTAGCGGTAATAGAGCAGACCGACGATCGGACTTTCAATACGAGTCTTGCCGGAAAAGGCAATGAACTTCACCTTGCGCTTTACGAAGCAGACTGACTGACAGTGATTGAGTAGATGATCTTCTCACGTGTTTCACACCATGGCAATATCCGAACACGGTCTTCTTCTCACTGTGACTACGACGACCTGTTTAGCAAGCTCCGTCAACGCACGAACCAAGGATCTCTTTTTGATTGGCACGACAGTACCCTGCGGCGAAGGGTGGGCTCCCGTGTTCATCCGAGACCATGCACTCTGTAGATGAAAGAATCATGGTAATCGGTGGCAAGGCACCTCTCTACTTGATGCGAAGCTTACATCTTCAACGGTCGTCGAGCCCAGCAAACTTTGTTATACACATAATGAACCTCTGATCCGATCTAACGTGTTCGTACGTGTCTGATAGATTGATAGTACGTTTTTGCTCTTCCATTGTCCGACTCACCACATCACCTTGGTGCTCCACAGTCGCTTGTCATTCATTGAATGACTTTGATTTGCTTAATGCTCAACGGGCTCGAATGGCCATACTGTTCTATGCGCATTCAAAGATGGACATAAGCCTTGACTTCTCTACCTTCCCCTAGTGTAAGACTGTAAGACTGTTTGATTGGCCACCTCTGCTAATATAGCTTTAGTGATCTCACAGTCCAGGATAGGCCACCTACTCCAGAGGTTCGCGCATACAGGTGCAAACATTGGGTGGCTCTTCCCCAATGTGCAGGATGCGCGTGATTCTTGTATCTCCCTCCCGTCGTTACCCTTTCCTGCATCCCCAGCACATCGTTTTCTCGTCCTACTTCATTTTTTTGACCTGACTACCGTCAGTGTTCGTTGCTGCAGGATCCGGTACGAGTCCCACCCCCGGTTCACCGAGTGCTCCAGGAAGTTCGCCACGCCCGACTCAGGACATCTACAAGTGGGTCCACATCCCATTCACTGTCTCTTTGGCCGCTTGTCTTGCCACCGTGAACCTCAGGTCTCAGACACACCACCTTATACGTGGATCTACACCGCATAGTATCAGGTGTTCACACATCTCCATTTTACTTTCCTTCTCCAGGACCTCTCAGGCACTTTGGGCTTATTCGACACTTTTTCGCCACTCTGTGACAAGCGCTGAATTCCCCAAACAGTCAAGTACGCTACGGTCGGATCCCCAAAGGAGAGAGCGAAGGACACTTCTCAAGTCTTCTTTGTCTCTTGTGCAAACTTGTCGGATATTGCAGCACAGACAGTCTGTTTTAATTTGTCAAACAATGGGGATCTGAGAAACGCCCGCGATTTGAAGGTGAGAGTACTCGGATTATAACTCCGAGTCCGAAATTCCAATGTACGTTGAGGAACCAGGTTGTACGGAGCACAGGTCCGAATCCACCTTACCAAATGGTCAAGGGAGCAAGTATGTGAAAGGTTAAAGATAGGCGGCGGGAGAAGATGGTGGACAGGACGATAACGAAGCCCACGCATCTGGTCAGCTGCCTCATCTGCTTGTTCATCTTATCTTTAAATTGACCCTTGCTCGGTCGCAGATCCAAGAAAACGCGCTCAAAACGTACTTCCTTGGCTCATATCATACGAGTTCCGGCGTTGTCCTCTTGGGGATTCAAGTTGAACGGCTTTTGGCCACTTGCTCTATTTTTCAACGTCCTGACGGTGACGTATCTACATTCTCTCAAACTCCTCGGTGCCTGGGTGCAACCTTCACTTGGAATATTCTATTTTGATATTCCTTATCATTCACATGCGGCACCGAATAGGACCGTTCTCACCTTGACATTAATTTACTGGAGATTGAACGAGAGGGTGACAGAGCGCCTTTCACAACTTCAACATCATGGCAAAATTCAAACACGATCCTCTTCTCAATGTGACTACGAGTATCAAGCTCCGACAATGCGCGAACCAAGGCTCTTCGATTGGCATGACAGTACTCTGCGGTGAAGAGTGTGCTCCTGTGTTCATCCGAAGACATCGTGAACACCATGTCGACGAAAGAACTATGGCAAGGCACCTCTCCACTTCATGCGAGACTTACATCTTCGGCGGTCGTCAAGCCCAGCAAACTTTGTTATATACATAATGAAGGCGGCCCCCTCTTCTGATCCAATCTAACATGTTGGTACTTGTTTGATTTACCACATCACCTTGGCGCTCCACACTCACTTGCCATGCATGATTTGGATATCCGCTCGATGCTCAACGGACTGCCCAAGTTGCCATACTGTACTACGCGTGTTCAAAGATGGATGTAAGGCCTTGTCTTGTCTACCCTCCCTGAAAGATCTCACAGTCGACACCTTTTCGCCACTCTGCGGCAAGCACCGAATTCTCCAAATGATCAAGTACGCTATGGTCGGATTCCCAAAGGGGAGAGCAAAGGACACTTTAAAATTGGATATTACAACACAGACGATCTGTATTGGTATGTCAAACGATGAGGATCTGAGAAACGTTCACGATTTGAAGGTGGGAGCCCTCGGATTCCATGTCCGAATCCGAAATTCCAATGTGCATTGAGGAACCAGGTTGTACGGAGCACAGGGCCGACTTCATCTTACCAAACGCTCAAGGGAGCAAGTAAGTGTAAAAGGTTAAAGATAGGCAGCGGGAGCAGATGGTAGACAGGATGATAACGAAGTCCACACATCCAGTCAGCTGCTTCATCTGCTTGTCCATCTTATGTTCAAATAGCCCTTGCTCGGTCGGGTCTCATTGCAGATTCAAGAAAACGCACTTCCTTGGTTCTTATCATACGAGTTCCGGCATTGTCCTCTTGGGGATTCAAATTGAACAGCTCTCTTGCCACTCACTCTGTTCTGACGGTGACGTATCTACATTCTCTCAAACTCCTCGGTGCCTGGGTGCAAAGCTATCATTCTTCACTTGGAACATTCTATTTTGATGCTGCCAACTCATTCACTTGCGGCATCGAAAAAGACCGTTCTCGCCTTAGCCATAATTTGCTGGAGATTGAACGAGAGATGATGAAGTACATTTCGCGACTTCAATACCTTGGTGTAGCTTGTCTGTCAGCTATACCTTGAGCAAGTGCTGCCAAGCCGGCGTTCAAGTTTAGGTGTCGCAGTGTTTTAGGCGGTGCTTACTCTCTTGAACGAGTGGCTCGGAGATGAGGAACTTAATCACTCCTCTTCACAGACATTTACCTCTCAAGCTTTCGGGCCAAATATACTTTCAGGCGGAGTCGAGTTCCGAAATTCTACCGTGATATTGCCTGCAGCTTACAGCACGACATCCAACAATTAAATACGCTTCTCACCCCGCCAAGCAGCTATCTCCATCCCGACAAAGAAATAGGTGGATGAACCTGTCATATCCTCTCACGGCAAAACGAATTCGGGTCCCCTTCAACGGTAAAGCCGATGGATATGGTGCATTTCAACGGAGCGTGTCAAAACTCCATCTCTATTCCAATTACTTCCCTCAGGGTTGTAATCTTACCGCCACGAGTTGGTCATATGCCAGCAGTGTCTTCCTTTAATCTTGACAGGCTCCGGCGTCTTTTGTGGGTG
The DNA here is from genome assembly GCA_028551335.1 of Armillaria sp. CMW 4456. NCBI lineage: Eukaryota > Fungi > Basidiomycota > Agaricomycetes > Agaricales > Physalacriaceae > Armillaria > Armillaria sp. CMW 4456. The sequence goes on along the minus strand of JANDKJ010000638.1, from coordinate 45,070 downwards.
TTGAAAGAAGTAAGCTTGTGATCCTTATGTATTCGCAACCACTACTAATAGCCGCCGTTAGTATTAATACTCGTGCACGAGAGTGGGATGGACCTTTACACGTTCATACAATATACAACCGGTAGGCCTCGAGGTTGTCAGCCACAAGGGTGAAACAGCCAACACCAATGTGATGCTTATAGGCATCGTGTAAACTCGCCCTCCCACCAGATCGGGATCCAGGGGCACAAACCAGTCTTCTTACTTCCACGGCTCGCTGTCTCTGGTATACCGGTCGAAGTCTCATGGGACACTGGCGAGTTGCCCGAGATTAAATTGCTGCCACTCAATCCCAGGCAATACAAACGGACTCTGGCATCAAGATTTTGTTCAAGAGATCGTGGCTCAATTCCACCAGTCAGTCCGGACTTGGCTCTGTATGGCCTCTTCACTGGCTTGTACGTCGGAAATCCTGCCCAATTACTATCTTAGCGGGTAGTCTGACTGAGAAACTCTTTACGTGGATGTGTGCCAACTCCCACCAAGTCACCGTCGCCGCTCTGTTTACCTATTTCTGGGGCCTCTTTGTGACCGGTCGTTTCGGCTCACCTGTTGTTTTTACTCAACGCAGTACCTTCACCTCGGTGCATAAGCTCCCTCCTGGTTGTTCTCGCGCGCTTGATGTAACGATGAGATTCGAAACACTGTCGTCCCGCTAAGTAACATGAATCCCGGCCAGGGCCATTTGAGATATTGATGATGAGTCCCTAGGCGCGTCTCGGTGCCTGTAGATCATACGGGGCGGCTCACTCCAGACTGGAATCTGGACGGTGGGATTCCGCGTTGTGAGTTAGGGTTATGACAATATCAATCTCAACCGAGTTATAATTAATAGACTAGAGTCTAGCGTGGTCCTATCTGCTGCACATGTAAGATAGGCAGGGAGGCCAAGCTAAATTTAATAAGATGCTCTCGAAGGGCTATTGTTGTCCCTGTTTGCAGAGGCTATGGCACTTTAAGTATAATCGTCGTTCCGTTCATCTACCATGCTTTCAAAAGCCATGGCACGGCGACAGAGTGGCCTTCTTCTGCCAACAGATTGGGCCATTTTTGGGCGGCGAGGCTCTTCTAGCTATAGGACTTGGTGGTGCAGTGCCAGATCAAGCATAGCCATGCCGCTGTTCGCAGCTGCATGGTAAGTATGACGCGCTTGCCGGCGTCACAACCAGGGAGGCTATGGCGGTCGCATTCTCGTGTCAATTAAAATTGAAACTTAATATTTATTTATCAATTAAAACTTGAAACGGTCTACAAAGCTCAATAGGGGGAATGTTCCCCTCCAAACGACAATATTTGGTCTATAAAAATCATTTCAGATTCGTTTACCACGTTGACATGCCAAAAAATGTTGATTTACATGTGACTATCGATATAGTCATGTGCAGCTGTTGATAAAGAGTTATCATTGGTGAATGAAAATATTAGTCTGAATTAGCTGCATTCTGACTGTCTCCCGGCCAAAATCGGACCGCCGTGGGAGTACAATGACATCACTGTTTCATCGCCAGGGTAAGCATAGCGACCGGTCAAATTGCCCTTCATCGTCATGAACGATTATCGCGACGATTCTGCATAGGATTCGCGACAGAGGAGCCGCAGCATTCTTGGTATACAACCCGGACGTCGAGGAAAGTCGTCTTTTACCAAATAATCACCACCGAGTGATGTGATCATTGCCGCCTCGGTAATCGTGACTTTGACACTGACCACCATGTCGTTACCCCAGAATACCCTCGACCATTCGTTCAATTTGCCAAAGCGAGTCAAGCCTCCAAATCTCACCTTTACCAATGAAAGAAAACCGGTCTCCTCGATACAGATCCAGGCTGACCTCTCCGACGACGAGGACGATATTCTCAAACTCGACTCGAGCGATTCTTCCCCTTCAACTTCTCCGATGGCACCTTTGCTGAATTTCTCTTCATCAGACGAAGACGGAACTTCCGATGATATCAACCAGGGATTTGCAGCCCTCGAGCAGCTGCGAAAGAGTGTACAGAAGAATCTCCGTCTCCGACCAATTCGCTCGCATGCTTCTCTCAACAGCGCCAAAATGCGTTCTGCATTCGGATCCTTCTCGCCTCGTCCTGTACGGGAAGAAGTCGCCAGTCCGGCATCGAGCACGGCATCATCGTACTTTACACCAACATCAGACGCACGGGACTCACCATTAAGTGCTCGGTGGATGGGCTCGAGTGCCTCTGACGAGTCGTCTTTACCCCGGTCGCCGTCTCCGCAACAGCGTCCGAGTCGGTCTGTCGACCCTGGCTGTCTGTACGAACGGCTGACAGCCCCAACCCGGCCCCTTCTTGTCGACACTCGGCCACCCGCCGTACATCTGTCTTTCCATATCAAGCATAGTATCAACGTTGCGATTCCGTCGCTCATTCTGAAACGATGCCGCAAACCTGGTGGAGGCTTCCAGTCCCTGGATTCGTTACGCCAGTTTATAACCACGGAGGAGGGCAAGGAGGCCTGGGATGAGCTCATGCGGCCTGGAGGGTGCTGGGATGGAGACGTAGTCGTGTACGACGACGAGATGGACGAGAAAGACAGAGAGAATATGGCCATCACAGCTTGGGCACTGCTTTCCGTGATACAGCCACTGCTAAGCTACGGTAACGTTGATTATCTCATTGGCGGTATCTCATCCGCAGGCCACCATCCCGATCTTGAAACGCTTATCGTCTCAGGTGGCGGCTTGGACTTCGGGGACGAACCGGCTATTCCAGGGTCAAAGGGCGGAGGTTTGTTTCAGCTTGTTACAAACAAACCTTTTCGCACCAAGTCTTCGCTTGAGGTTGAACAAAATTCTTCTTCCATGTCGTCGACTGTCACAGCTTCTCCACATTCTCCTCTGCCTCTTATGCCCATGGCATCAAATTTCAAGACATCCAATGTAAGTGTCATGGATGCCTCTCCTTCACCGCCGCCTTCACAAGTTGGTTTTCGACGACCGCCTCCACCTCGACGGCCCAGCGTGCCCAACCTTCGTCGTATCGACACAAAATCTGCTGAAAAGCTCAATTTGACTTTGCCGAAGCTTCATGTACGCACAGTACCTATCAAGTCTGCCACCCTATCCATTCCACCGTCTTCTCTTTACCCCCCATCTCCCTCACATCTCAATCTCGCCCACTCTAACCATAATACTCCACCTGCTTCAGCCCACTGGGTGACGTCTCCCACGTCACCACTGTCGTCAGCTGAAATTTTCTCGGCTTATTTCACCCCACCGCATACACCAGGCACACCAAAAGGGTTCTATGTGCCTCCATCACCACAAACAGCACGCCTCGACGACCAGCCACCGACCACCGAAGAAGCATTTCCGCCATTTAGCGTATCGACAATATTACCCAATTTTCTGTACTTGGGACCAGAGCTGACATCGCCAGAGCATGTTAAGGAGCTGAGGGACCTGGGGGTGCAGAGAATTCTGAACATCGCAGCAGAATGCGATGCTGACGATCACGGGCTGCGTTTGAAGAACGAGTTTGACAGATATTTCAAAATTCCGATGAGAGATACCGTTGAAGAAGAGAATATTGCCCAGGGTGTTAGGGAGGTTTGTGAAATTTTGGGTGAGTTGCCGTACACTTCTGATCGACGTGTCGGTGGTGTTGATGAGGTGGCGATAGATGACGCCAGACTTCACTCGTCGCCAACGTACGTGCACTGCAAAGCTGGCAAGTCTCGGTCAGTGACTGCCGTCATGGCATACCTAATACATGCAAACCATTGGACGCTGTCACGAGCGTATTCATTTGTGCTCGAGAGGCGGAAAGGGATCTCTCCCAATATTGGATTTGTCTCTGAATTGATGTCGTTTGAGGAAGAAGAGCTGGGAGGCAAATCGGTGGGCGTGCAGCCGCCTTCGACCAATGGAGACGGTATGGATGTGGACTTAGGTGGCGGAGGCGGACATATGAATTATGCTGTGGCTGCTGGCAACCGACGGGGCGGCCATGTGAGGGAGAGTTTGCCACCTGCGCTACCGGGTGGTGAGCCCCAGCCATTGAGTGCAGGAGGAATGGAGATGAGGGTGATGGGTGACTCAGGGCAGGAGGTCGAGATCAAGGACGCGACAGGCCGGTATCGACATGCGAGACGGGCACCAGTGGACGAGACAACACTCCAGCCAATGCGGAGGGTCAGCAAGGCTGGTTTGGAAAGCTCACTCAGCGTTTCATGTCTGTGATTTATCACTAATTATTTAATGTGGTACCCTTTTTCTTGCTTCTTGGGTTGTACGGAAATCTTCTTTTCATCATGAGGTCAGGTTTGGGACTACAGTTTTTCCTTGCTCTTGCTTTCGTGTTTGTATCCAGAATTACTTAGTTGTACACAAAGAACTCTTGATAGTCCCAAATGATGTCATCGTGATGATAAGCCATCTGACTCCTCACCATCATGACTGACCTTTGCCTTGCGTGTTCTTCTTCCCTACCGCCTCAGAACATTAAAGAATCCAGCTTATTTCTCACACAATGCTGTCAACGGCCTATCTGTCCGAATTGTATTGCCTTGAATCCTCGGCTAAGCAGGTACAATCCTTGCCTTGCCTGTCTCGGTGGTGTCGGCGTCGTCGGTGCACGTATGAGGCACAACAAACTCGAACTCGCACCAGTAAACTTGGACGGGGCCGTCCGAGATGGAGATCTGTTTGTCGTGGGTGACGACGAAGAAGAAGAAACGACGCCGCCACCGTATGCCGAATCTTCGTTGGCGACCAACACGGTACCTGAAATCCAGACTTCCTCTACTGATGAGACATCGTCCGCTTCGGGTCCTCCGAAATATTACATTAAACGAACAGACACCCTTCAAGGAATAGCTCTACGTTTCGGCGTCGACGTACGTCTCCGTTCCATCTCGTTCTATCCACTCTGAGTACCAGCAGGGTCGTGAGCTCTGCCGGCTGAACAACCTCCCGCCCAGCACACTCTCGATAACGCCCCACATCCTACACACACGCGAATTCCTCCTCCTCCCTCCCTCTTCCCACCCAAAGCTCAGATCTATAGCGTCCAATTCCGAACCCACGGGCCGCCGTGAAACAGAGCGCGCCGAGAAACGCCTGCAGATACTCACAAAAGAAGTCGACTGGAGGGTGGCGAAGGCTTACGTTGCTCTCTCAGATGAGATAGATTTGAACGCTAAATTGAAGCAGTCTAGTGTGGAGGAGCGCGCTATTTCGCGGTACCTGGACGATGAAGAGTGGGAGAGTCGAGAAGGTGGTCCGGTTGCTATACAGAGGTTTCCCTATTCGGATTTTGGGCCAAAGTCTCAATCTAAACGGAGCTGGTGGTGATGCGACGCTTTTGTTAAGCGTACTTACTAACACATTGCCTCCATGATCGAATGAAGTTCTAACCACTTGAGTTCAACATGTGCCGATAACAATGCTTTGCCTCAACGCACATGATTACTGGCGCGCACCTACTAGGATACTAACCTGGCGAGCTGGCTTTATAGAACTCGCAGGACTCGTAACTGGATATAAGCTAGGACACCAAAAGATTTTGCCGACCTGCTTGCAAAGAGGTTCGGTTACTATTACCGAGTCAGACGCACATGACGGATACAGCGATTATTCTCTCATTTAAGGCCCAGCTGGGGAGTAAGGTAAGCTTCTGCAGTCTATGATGTAGCAGCCAACAAAATTGAGAAGAGATGGTTAAGTTTGAAGTTAATGGTTGATTGATGGCAGCTTGGTTGCATCCAGGGAAGGCATTTTATACTCAGGTCAGCTCGGACTTCGACCAAAGGAATAATGTGCACAGATCAGGCTAGATCGTCGTGCTCGTTTTCGAGTATACTGACTCCTTTTTTATCTGACAAAGCGAGCCGGTGAATGCGAGAACCGGAGGTGAATCCCTTTCGGGCTCTGGACAAAAAATCTCGGATCTTGAGGTTTACTACTCAATGCTTCGGAACGAAAATTTTGCCGCTGGATTAGTGATGTATCAACCGACCAACAATTTTCTTTACATAGCGGGCATGATAGGAACCCCACTATAGTAAAGTCGGAGGGTGCACAAGCAATAGTTTTAGTAAGCGCTGCGTCTAGGACATGTTCAATCCAATCTAGTAGATCTGAAGGTGTAAAGATATGCAGTATGTCTGACAAGCTGAGATACCGATGAGGGGCCATGCGTCAATGATAATTATGCACTCACAAATATCGTTTCACAAGGCGCCATAAACAACCTTACCATCTATCACCGTGGCAGTCACCTTAGCTTCCAGTATCTCTCCAACGGGGACTGTCATAATGTCCCGATCCAAAACCACGAAATCCGCTTTCTTACTGGGAACCAAGGAGCCCAAGTCCGTCTCAGAAAAAGAAGCATATGCCGCATCTAGCGTCATGCCCTTCAAGGCTTGAGTGCGCGTCAGTTTCTGTTCTGGGTACCTTGGAACAACATTATGAGTTGGGAGTGAAACATAGAGTTCAGCACACCATCCACCGGGACCGTGAGGAGACGTCCCATCTACGGAGAGTCTGGATACGGCGGCGTAGAAACCTAGCAATGGATTTACGCCTTCTACGGGGAAATCGGACCCAAGAGGAAGGACATTCCCGGAAGAGGCTCTGTAGTAGCCGAGCGTCAGGAGAAGCCGAGCAAAGGTAGACTGAAACTGACTGGAGCAGAGATTGGTAAGCATATGCACCCTTCATCCTGTCAGGCCCCTACAACGTAATTTTCAGTTAACGGGAAGAGATGACGGGGATGTAACTACCAAGCGTGTCTCTGCATACCACATATCGCTTGTCCTATGGTCCCCAATTCATCTGAGGGATGCACTCGGACAAAATGAATGAAGCTCACGCATGGGTCGGCTGGACGCTAGGGATGACTAGGAGATCCGTCATTCGCAATTTATATGCGACAGAGATCAGACACATACCACCGAGTCTACTGATTCTTTCAATATCTTCGAGTGTCAGAATTTGCGAGTGTTCGATTCGGGGCCTCCATTTTGTTATATCAACCTCTCGGGACCCATTGCGCCCCAAGATCACATCTTCCAAGACGTCTAATACAACATTGTTGGCCTTGTCGCCAATACAGTGAATATTCTTCAAATGCGATAAACAAAGAGAAATCAAGAAGAGAAAAGTAAAAGTACGAACCACTTGCCAGTCGTCTTGATGAAATTGATGAACAAGCTTTGATAGCGGGTCTTTTTGTATCCGCATGATACCACTAGTTTCCGGTTTGTCTGAATAGGGTGCTAGAAGAGCAGCACCCCAAGAACCCAAAGCACCTTCATAGCACAATAAATGGCTTGCTACCACTGGAATGTCGAGATCGCACCATCAGTAAAGAGCTTCACGCTCCTCAAATTCAGTCTACCGCCTTTCCCATAATTTATCAGTCTAGAAAGCTGAGTGCCCCAGTATTCATCCGAAGATACACTTCCCATGAGATACAGTCGAATCTAATGCAACGTAAATGAATTTCGGCATCCTAAGCGATATCTCGCTTACCGGTAGCATTCCCGTTTCGGCTTGCCTTGAATTTCTGTCAGAAACGCCACCTCGAATGAGGCAGGGACTTACCTCATCAGAAATTCAATGACTTCAGGCTCAGCGGCTGCGTCATGAACGGATGTTAAACCATACTGCAGCGCCATCTTCATGGTAATTTCGAAGAAATTGGACAACTCAGCTTCAGAAAATTTGGGATGAGGAACGATTGACATCGCGTTGTCCAAGAACACGCCTACATCGATTTAGAATTGGGCGTAAGCCTTTTGCAGAGTGCGTACCAGTAGGCTGTCCTTCGGAGTCGCGAACGATGATTCCGCCTTCTATTTCTGACGGCATACCGTCACCGATAAGCTCTAGGATACGAGTAGAAACCCATGTGGCATGGACATCGACCCTATACAGAGCAATAGGTCTGCCCGAGAGGAGCGGGTCTTGAGATAGATCGTCCTGTATGTATCAAGGTTAGGGATGACCATTTGGTTGGAAAACAGTTCATACCGCGGTGGGGAATTCCCCACCAGGCCATTTCGTTTGATCCCATCCCATTCCTTGGATCCAACGTGTTCGGTCACGTTCTACATCAGGATGGGACAAAATATACGTCCTGATAAGACTTATGACGTCTATGATTCTGATAAATAAATCCCGTCAACAATACCCTGGCAATAGCTTGCTCACCGGACACAGACTTGGCTTTCTCTAACTCTAGCTGCATTTTGAAACCATTGTGGATGACATGCGCATGAGAATCTGATAAGGTAGCTCACTTCAGTGCAGTCATTTATTGCGTAAAGGAGACAGTACCTGCAAGCCCTGGAACAACAACAGAAGTTGGCGGTATAGAAATGACTTCAAGAGATGGTTCAAGAAACTTGGAGACCAAAGCCGGGATATAAGGCGCCAAAGTAAGTGGTATCAACGAGTTTTCATTCGACAAGTCAGCTAATCAGGTATTATTCGACACGATACTAGATAACCTCACAAACACTCACAGAAATTTCCGGTCCCTGTTATCTGCGAACCAACGACAGATAAGCATTCCACCCTCGGATGGGCCTCGTCGACTGTATATATGTTTCTTGTAGGCGAACAGATGACCAAGCGATGAGTATATGCGTAATTCCAAGCAACGAAAGCAACGCCAAGGATACCAAACAACCACGACCTTGTGTTTGAGTCCGCCATGGCGGTTCCGATCAAAAGTCGTCATCTTCACGTGACTCGCGGAATTCAAGACTTCGTGCCGATCCCTGATCTTGGCGAGTAACCGTCATGGAGCCCCCAGTTCCAGACCCTGCCTCCCTCCAGAGCGCCCACAAAAAGGCCCTTCATGTTAAAAAATCTGTAGCAAAGTATACAAAGGTTTTCGATTCACCAGCATACGATGCGTGCGTACTGCCATTTTATTTGAAGTATCTGATTAAGGCTCAGAAATTAGGTCTGAAGAAGACAACGATCCGTTGACAGATGACGGTGCTTCAGCTGTATCTGTGCCAACGCCTTCCCGTTTTCCAAATGTCTCTGCAAAGTTGAACAGTACGGCCAAGGGGTCAGCTGCTCGTGCCAAGCACCATTTGGCCTCCAGCGTCCTATCTGATTCGGACGGCGTCGACTCCCCAACCTACGATGGAGACATAGAATCCAGTACGACAGCAGGCCCAGATACTCTTCCTCCGTCCAAAGTATCCCATCATCATCACACCTCGTCCACTTCTACTCTGAATACTCCGGTTACCCCTGCCTTTCCACCAGCTGCAGTTCATGTTGGAGCCATAGATCCAGCATTGGCATCTCGGACTCATAGGGCTGATATCGCTGTTCCCGCCTTCATAACTAGCCCCTCCATACCACAAGTCCCAGAAGAACCCGCAGTGCCTACGGCCTCCCAAGAAGCTTTCAATCCAGCGGCTTTAACCAAAGAAGATATCCAAGCCTTCGTTCAAAAGGCAATCGATGGCGAGACGTGGCGAAGCTACAAAATTAGGAGACCTCCCGTCGATAGACCTGTTCGTGTCTATGCAGATGGTTTGTCAGTTTCCTTATATGTTGTCTTATCCTGACAGCATACACGCAGGTGTCTACGACCTTTTTCACTTTGGGTGCGTCTAAATTGTCCGGTCTTGCAGCATTGTTGATACCAAGGAAGGGTGTCATCAGCCATGCGCTCCAACTCCGCCAGGCTAAGCTATCTTTCCCATCCGTCCATCTACTCGTAGGCGTGTGCTCTGACGAACTTGTCAAAGCTCACAAAGCTCGAAGCATCATGGTACATGCTGAACGGTGAGAATGGCACGTTCGATCAGGTTGCATTTCCCTCAAACGTGCGCCGGCTGTAGTCTAGAAGCAGCAAGACATTGTCGATGGGTAGACGAAGTCGTGCCCGAAGCACCTTGGGTTATCGATCAAGAGTTCCTGGACAAGTATCAAATTGATTACGTTGCCCACGACGAAGAACCATACGTCGCTGAAGGGCACCAAGACGTATATTCATATGTGAAGAGCCAAGGTAAGTCTCGCGTCTGAAAATACACCTTTGCTTGACAGCATGGCTCAGGTAAATTTATTCCCACCCGAAGGACTCCCGGAGTGTCGACCTCTGAACTTTTGGAGCGAATTGTATCGGGATACCGAAGACGGCACTTTGATGCGAAACTGGTGAAGATGGGGCACGCTGAATTATGTGCAGAAGGTAGTGATTACGATGAGATGAGCAGTAAAAGCGCTAGTCGATCCATGAGCCCAACTTAGAGGTGCTTTGGATTGGCGTGTAGGTTATCCGATTGTCTCTCATGTTTGAGCTCTACCGTACATCTGTCTGAATAGGTCTGTAAATACAGGCTGACAACCTTCCAGTTATGAGTCGTACATGTGAAGAGTAACGCAAAGCCCACTGATCGATGTTTATACAGTAATAAAAAAATTTGCACCTTAATGAGTTTCAACTGTCCCTCAAACTGCGAGTCTCGATTCTCCGGTGTCCATCATTGTTGATGGCCAACTGTGATGTGCTCGACTATCCCGTCATTTTAACACGCTAGAGCCTAATAGAATAAAGCCTGGGTTCAAGAGCCTCGTTAATACTCTGGCTCTCGTGGAACAAACTCGTTTACTCCAGATAAGCTCAGATATGAACATATCGAAGTATAATTTTGAGATTGCACTAGTATATGATAGATGTTTCTTGACCTTGACATTCATTGCTGCCTCCGTTAGGATGAGAGTAAAGACACCCGAGAGATCAGATGGCTCTTTCGTGAGTAGCCCATTCGACTCAGTTTTGTAGGGCAAGATAGAGATATAAGCATCAGCTGGTGGGGTTCACCAGTGCGCTGTAAGAGAAAATTATCATAATTATGATCTTCAAAAATGGTTTAAGTACGACAAGTGTCAGTTAAGACTTAAAGACCTCAAGAAGTCTCGCTCAATCTCTGGCACCACCTCTGCGAACTCCCCGTTTCTCGGAACAACTTCCCACTGCGTAGGGGGATTGCCGATGAAGAAACATATGTCCTCAGGTAGGTGCGCGCCGTGCTCTACATTAAAATGTTCCCGAACTAGTTTCTCTTCTGTAAGAGCCAGTAAGAAGATATCGGAAAGAAGTGATGCACGGGTATCTCACCCTCGGTCATAGCTTCTAACTGAGCATTCATCCCTCGCACAATGTTTTCGGCTGCCTCCGAGTATACTCTCCGTCGTTCAATTTCAAGGATGAGCTTTCCAAACGCCGTACGATATAGTACAAATCGTTCATGCAGATTTTCGATAGTAAAAAGCTGCTGACGAAGCTCCGATAATTTCTCTTCGCAATCGGTCTCGACGGAGTCCTGAGTTTCGAGCATTTCTGTCATGATATCTCCCAGCTCATCAAGTTCGTCTAAAATATTTTGAAGGCTATTTAGCTGGTCCTGCGAAGAAGACTTGAAGCCGACAAAAGTCCCACTGAAGACGGCATTAAGGAGTATGTACGCGTCGAAGATCCGAGCTTACTGGACAGTCTTGACAGAAACTATATAATGCTCTAGATCAGCCATGATGGCAGGCAGTTCTTCTGTATCACGGTTCATTTCTAAAGGATAGGATTAATAGAAGCACTATGCTAACGCAGCAACACATACCTTGCAGGTCCCCATCACTGAACGCCTCTCCAGCCTCACTGTCCTTCAAGGCATTCGCCATTTGATCGTAATGTCCTGTAAGACTCACCAAAAGCTTCGCCATAGCGTGGATAGTTTCATCCTGCGAGTTGAGGTAGCTCTCAATTGCGGTTGAAGGAACCTCATCAGGTAGCAAGTTTCGTATATTCCCTATTGCATTTCTTAGGACCTCAGGAAAATCATCGGTCCTTCCGAGAATATCCTGGTCACAATCAGATGAAGGTAGCGCTGAATGCGAGTGGTACTTACTTCTAACACGTTTCTTTCATTCTCCAGTGTATCCATGACTTCATCAATGGCTCGGTCGTCCACGAAATCACGCAAAGTCTTCCACGAAGTCATATCCACCGGTCGCTTGTTAGGAATCCTGACGGTAGCAGATGGACTACGCTGTGGTGATGGAGGCTTCTCCTCCTCGTCCGAATGTTGGCTACCAAATATTGACGACCCTCTGGAAGTCTGATAGAGTTCCGGCGGTACGCGCTGAGAACCCAAAGTTTCGAGAACATTGTCAAGAGCGTTAGAACATTTTATGCGTGAATGATCCCATTCCTACAACAAAGTTCGGTGTCTGACTAAGGGAGACATGACTAAACATACCTGCACTTCCTGGCTCAGCCTTAACCGTCTGTTCTCTATGCTCTTTGCTATGCTCGCTGCTAGCTAAACAGATTCCACAGCCGTTAAGCTACAATATTACCGCAATATGAGTCGACAGTAACACCTTGAGTTGCTCTACCACGGCGTCAGTTATCCATTTAATTTTGGCATCCAGAGCGAAGATGTCCACGGCACACTGTGCGGTAGCATTTGAGAGATCATTTGCACCATGACAGAGTTGTTCGCCGTGCTGCAAAGCCTTTTTAGATTGTAGAACAAGGGAAACTAAGTGCGGTTGTTCGACGGTGGTCATGGTCCGGACCAAGCGCAGGCGGCATCTGCCGACATTGTACCTCGCAACTTGCTCGTAATTCGGATTAGTACACCGACATTCGCGACGCGTAGTACCATTCTGCCGTAGTCCCTCTCTTTTTATTTCAAGTTCAAGATCCTCATTGAAAATGCTATTATTTCCCAAAATATCGTTGATTCCACAGGCGATTTTGTGTGTACGTACCACCTGCTGACCCCCAAACTATTTGTTAACGACTTTCCGTCTCGTGCAATTGTAAACACCCCCGAGATCTTCAAAATAATGATGTATTGTCTTGAAGCCGTAATTACCTTCTGGTCAATTTGCGGGTTCCCGGTGTTGGATAAGTACGTGTCAAACTCCCTTAGCATATGGTGTTCGGAATCACCCGAGCATCCAGGCTCCTTGAGGTGCATTGACAATCTTTAGCTTTCTGATGGACATGATTTTGATGTGTTGGGCCCATGTCGATGCCTCCCCCCTCCCTTGTGTTCTAGTACCTGATCGTTAAAGGTTAGGCACCAGCTCTGCTTTACGAGGACACATCTACATAGCAATTCTGAAAACCTACAAGAAACTCTAGGGAAGTTGAATAAATAGTGCGTGGCGAGGGAAGACCCTCTATAGTGGATAGCCGATGTCGGTAGGTATCTGAACAAAACTGCTACAGTGACAAGATAAGAAACATTACGATACAGCACATAAAGCAATACAATAAATAGTACAAACAGATCATCTAGTCGGAGCCGCCACCTGCGAGCACCAATATTATCCTGCACGCAACGTCCATGAAAACATAAGGGGAGACAACGAGGTCATCTTCCATTATCAACTTGCTTCCAGCTGGCGTTATAACAGGTTCCATATCAAACTTCCCTGCGCCGGGCTGAGTCGACGCTCTGTACGTCTTTTTGTGGTGAAAATCGACCAAAAAATTGATGGAGTCGACCATGTACAGCTGTAGATTCATCAAGACCTAAACATAGTATTAGTGACATCCGCAAGGGAACTGTCTCGTGTACGTACCACGACATTGTGCGCTCTTGCTCTAGTCTCAATGAAGTAAATTCCAGCCGCCGCCTTTTGGTCCACTGTACTCCCACCATCTAGGTCCTTCACCCTCTCGATACCCACGCCGCCCTTCCCTGGCCTAGTGCTGACCCCAGCCAACCCACCCAGACTCTGCTTCTCTTTCCACTCCATCCCCAACTCCTTCAAGACCTTGTAGATCTCCAGCATGATTTCCATTGGAGGACTCCGACTCCGTATCCCAAAGTGCCATTTGGTCCTGTGATGCCTTTTCTCTCTCCCTGCAGAGCGCTTCGCAGAAGCGTATGTCGTAAGGTGATGTTCACTAGGAGGCAAAGAGGAGTTTAGGACTGCAAAGTTGGCGGATGCCTCTACGTCCGAATTAGCTGGAGAGAAACCAAGATCGGAGTCATCAGAGTAAGAGTCGTCTTCGTCATCAGATACAGGAGTGGCACTAAAGGCCTCATCGAATGGATTGTCTTCCAAGTCGGTTCCACGAGCTGATAATGAATTTGGTGTCAGAACATTTCGAGGCTGTCAAAGTAAGTGAGTTACAATAATTTGTCACTAACGGCATGCTCACATCCAAGACAGCTTCTTGTACATCGCGATCTTGCTCCGCGAAGAGTGCAACTACGACACCAATTAGCTGAAGAATATTATGAGACATGAGTAAACTTACGATTTTTTCCAAGCTGTTGCTTGTCTTTCAGTAACATGTATGCAACCTTGACAGCATTCCCCTGGACGCCATCATCTCTTCGAAGACATTCCCATATAGCATTCTTGGTCACGCCCTCCATTCGAGCAGCCAGATCGGCTACAATGCCTTCATCAATCCTACCCAACCCTTCGACAATTTCAAAATCCATTGGTTTCGCCGGCGATGAGACCAATGAGGTCAACGTACCAAGTACAGGCCCTGGTGGAGGTGGTAGCGGAGCCAAGTACCGTGGAAGGTCCGTAGTGAAGAAGGGGTGCTGGGTGATTTCGTGGACTGTTATCCGTTTTACGGGGTCGACGATGAGCATAGAATTGATAAGACGTCTGGCATTGTCGGAGAGGTTCGACGGCATGTAGTATTGGCCTTCTAACAAGATGCTCGTAATTAGCTCATGCGTACACTGGTAACTGAGACTCACGAATGATTTTGTTGAAGAGAACACCAACGTCTTCATCTTCAAACGGTAATCTCCCACACAACATGACATAAAGAATCACACCACAACTCCATACATCAATCTCAGGACCGGCATACACACCTCCACGGATGACCTCGGCTGCTCATCAGAGTATCAGTTTCAAAAGTACACTAGAAAATAAATACGACGAACGTGCTGCATAGTTCGGACTACCACAACTTGTACTGAGGAAGTCGCCGTCCCTGATCTCGCTCGACAAGCCAAAGTCAGCGATTTTTACATTGAGATTGTCGTCTAATAGCACATTTTCGGGCTTGAGGTCCCTGTGGACGATCTTGAGCCTGTGGGAATATTCGATGCCGGAAATAATCTGCTGGAAGAAAAGGCGTGCCCGAGACTCCTTCATTCGACCGTATTTCACGATGTAATTGAAAAGTTCGTCCTTGGCGTATTCTAAAACAAAAATGATGTCCGTGGGAGTAGAAATAACTTCGTATCTGGACAGAAGTAAGTGAGCCAGCGGGGACGAAATCTGGATCAGACGCACAGCTTGATGATATGTGGATGTCTAAGGGCCCTCATGTACTCGAATTCTCGTCGGACGCGCGGTTTCGTTCGTTCTCGCTGTACAGCTGCCTTTGATATGTATTTCATCGCCACTATGTGTCCGGTGATCGTGTGGGTAGCCTCTTGAACAAAAAATCAGTACGGCAGCATCACGGGCATGATGGGCGCTGAACACACTTTTGACGATGCCAAACGTCCCCTCCGCGATGTCCTCCGTGACAACGTATTCTCCCAATTTTGATGCTGGGTATACCGTCGGTGTGGAGGAGGACATGATGGGTCGAGAGAAAGGATTTGCTTCCGCCGAGCGAAGCGAGATATGGTGGGAGAAAGGAGCAGAATCGAACAAATATTTGGGTAATAGAATTGCATCTTATCTTATCTGCTACAGATTACGACATCGGTTACGTCATTTCCCTTTCACAATTCTTCACTGACATCACAATCGTCTCTCAATAAAACTTTCGATTACCCCCGCAGCCGTCAAGGGATACTCTTTGAGCTGTACCTCGCCGTCGACAACAAAGGTATTTGGTTGGACAAATATCTTTCGTGGCTATACAATGCTACCATCAGAACGAGCGAGAATGAATGAAAGAAAACTGACAAGCTTCTTCTTCAGCACGATGTCTCGGATCTCCCCCTCCCATCCAGGGATTGGCTCAGTCAGGGTCTTGTAGAAAGCTCGGGAACCGGCACCATCCGCGGTACTTTTTCGGACTTGCAATTCAATCAGCAATTGACCAACAACCTCCTTTCCTTTGGATAACACTTTATCCCGGTCAACCTAATGGAATCAATCAGTCAGGGCTCTGATGCCAAAACGAGATGCATACCCGGACGTATATGTTCTCCAGTTCTCCGTTGGCGTCCTTGATTAGGTCAAGTCTCGCAATACCAGCTCGAATCAAATACTGGGTTATGCCCATTCTGGAGTTTCAGGCCGTTAAAGTGTGCTAGTTTATTGCGCTATGAGTTCGCGTACCTGGCTTGCATGTGTGCTTGTCCATGCTTCTTTGTTGTTGGGTCATAGAACTCTAACGCTCGAAGACCAGCCCGGGCCATAAGCAAGAAGGTGATGTACTGTATCTCCTCTATTTCTTCCTTGTCGACGTACTGAAAGCAACGATTTAAATAGTATCACATGCACACCCCCGGAGGACTCACGTTGAAGATCTTGAGAATATCGAGATTGCTGACCACTGAAATGCCAAAGGTGAGAGGTGGATTTAAAAGTACAGGTCCACTCACGGTACAGCGCTACAGTCTCCGCCCGACATTCTTCCATTGACGAGGATACTTCACCTAAAACAGAGTCTGGTGTCTGCCCTGGCTTGTACCACGAAGCTCTGAATAATCCAATCAATTGAGCAGCGGGTACATAAAAAGGTTAGACGCACATGGGATGTCCAGTCAAAGGGTTTATGACCTAAATAAGGCATCTCAGAAAGCGCAAGCATCGTTACTAGTCAGAGACCTTTTCAGGATTGAAATTTAATTTGCCATCGGCACCTTCTTGGAAAAGTTTTCCGGAGCCGTGACCCAGCAGTTCGTGGTTGGCCACCTGAAGTTCAAAAGCACGACCATCCCAGGCGTTGTATAGCTCGACATCATCGGGATGGATGAACGTCAGCTCTTCATCTAGTTGTTCCGTTAGCCGTGTGTGATGGTACCAGTAAAAAAAACACGAACTTGGTGCCTTGGCCGCTAAAATGTTCTTTAACAAATTTAACAAACTGGCGCCACCAATACCTATGTGGAGAGGTCATACCGCTAGCGAGACATTCTTGAATCCGGTGCTTTCCCGGACTTCGTAGTAATTCTAAATGCCTCTCAGTGAGTCCTGTTCGTATTGTCGAGAGAGTCGGCGTACCGGAATCTGTTATAGCGTCAGTCAGACTAGGCACGGCAGATCAGAGCAACAACATACATTGATTCCTGCAGGGATGCCTGAAAATAGGTTAATTACAACAGAAGATTCCTCAACGGATAAATATCTCACCTCCAGTTGCAAATGACACAACCTCCAACGCAGTAAAATCTGGCTTCCTGAAGACGTCAACCTCAAAGTCCGGCCCCCACGGAAGACTCTTAATCAACTCAGGAGCACCGTTGACTAGTACCTCGTATTTCGCACTCAGCTGCTTGTTGACGATGGCAGTGAAGCCTACAGCCGTAAGTGCAAAATCTAGAACAGCCTTTTTAGTGTACTTACCCTCCCATTCTGCACGTCCACCATATGGGTCGACATAGGTTTCGACAAACTGATGTCAATATGAGACTCATAAAGCACTTCAAAGACAGAGGTGTTACCCCGATGTAGGACTCCACAACCGGTCCAATGTCCTTCACCCATTCTGTCGACGCGGCCTTGTGTTCTGGAATGGATCCCAAATTGAACCTATATAGGTGTTAGTTTGAGGTGGTTGTCTCCCGACGCATTGCTCACGACTTCACATATCCTTCGATCATCGCCGATTGATGCTCATTTGCGGCATACTTTTTTGCCTCCTCAAGGGCGGCGACAACGTTCGTCAGAGATGATGCGTAGTCACCATACTCAATCGTCAATTTTGCGGGCTTGGTGTCAATTTCAAAGTCATGAGTGGCGGGCGGACTTTTTTGTGCAGAGGCAACCAAGAGCGTGTAATCACCCGCGCCATTTTTCCTCACCCTAGGAGAAGTCAGTAGAAGACCAGTAGTGTAAGACAAGACAATTACCGAGTATTGAGGATATCAATGCCAAGTTTCTCAGCGGCACTTTGGATAGCATCAACCTCAGCGTCTCCAACAGGTTCGCCAAGATAGTAATTTGATACATGTCCGTCTTTCCTCTTGCCTATGAACAACGCCGCCTCAGGAGAAAGCGCATAGATATGTTGCTTCAACTAAGGAAGAAAATTTGTCAGCGGTATAAAAACTATGTATAAACCAAAGTGCCTTGGAAAATAGAGCCGAGGCCTGGTCCGCATTGCTAGAGGCTTTCACTACTGCCTCAAACTTGTCAGTGTCAACACGGGGGATGATCTTCGTGAATCCAAACGTCTTGTAGTTGACAAGATTGCTCAAGACCTAATACCACACGTCAGCAAGATTTCACGAACAATAGATGCTCGACGACCTGGACCGTGTACTGTATCAAGGCCTCCCAATCGTCATCCGAAAGACCTGAAGAAATCTTGAGTGCTTCCAAGTCAGCAAGCTTTCCATTTGCACTGAATGTAAGGATCAACAAATCATATAAATCTGTGGAGCAGGGGATGAAATCGCATCCATCGACACATGGGAGACTGCATACCTGTCGCTTGTGTCGTCCACTGAGCCTGGATGATTCTTGCGCCTGCCCAGGAAGCTTCAGTCAAGTAATGCGTGTAGAGCTTTTCCTTGGGGCTTCGCATTGTAAGTGCACACAGATGGTGCATTTACTCACTGTCATCCTTACCTGAGTTGATCAAATGACTTGCGAACGTCCATACCGCACAAGGGGGCAGATTTATCTGCCAGAAATCGCTCGCTGTGAACAGTTGTGGTGGCCATTGCTCTGCGGTAGATATTCAGGTGATGGGATATGGTATACAATGAGAGGTGATGAACGCGTGCGAACGAGCTTCGAATGCCATTCTGGAGCATTGACCTCCAAAGGGACTAGATGTGGCTGGCGATAAGATCAATCTGAGATAAGGCTTTCTTGATCACGTGCCTCTCAGGCTCCAACAAACCACCACAGTTGAATCCAGAAAGTTGATTTAACTCCTACCGTTCAACATTAGTGTTCCAAATTATGCCTAGTGTCTCTCCAACCATGTTTTTAAGTCGTCTATAATACAGCCTGAGTCACAGGGATATGTCACCTCCCAACTTGAAGGTGGATGTTATTTTCAGAATCTTATACCGCTGAAGATGAACGAAGAACATTTGACAGCGAACATATGTAGTAAGGACATGACCAAGGTTAGTAGATCTAAATACCTCCGTCAAGGGAAGACTTATACCCTCCTCCTCTAGGACTAGATGTCACAATCAGCAATAAAAATTCTCAAATTCAAGGAAATTAGCGATGTGTATGGCCCGGTAGACGTTGTTCACGGAAACTACTTAGCTACGGACAGCATCCCTATACTTCAGACGGCAAACTGCCTAAACTACAACACTAGATTAAAGCTTCATCTTCTTGCACTGATGGGCCCCAGAAGAGAAGAGTACGCGATCACAAACTTGACACTCAAGAGGAGAAATCCCATGTGAGTCTTTGGTCCTCCAACTGATTTAGTTCTGATTTTTTCCATGCTAGAATTTGTGGGCAAAGCGTAGAGCACCTCGGATTCCGAGAACAAAGGATGACAGAGTCAGTATCAGCTTACGAGGCTAACATTCTGGCCCCTTGGCTCGCGACACCTTTGGAGAGTGTCATCTTCAGCGTTCTTTGAAGAGTATAACAACCCACTGTTTTTTTGGATATCCATTTATAAGCAATCGACCTTTCCGGGTCGTTGGTCTCTTAGCGCAACTATTTTGATGCAAAAGGTAAGTCAGTTCTCTGATACGGGGTTTGTAATCAATCCAAGTATCCTTTCTAGTATTTCGAGTGCAGGATAGGTACATTTCATGCGAAGTAATAGCAAACGGTGCTAGGATCAACGATGCGCTGGGCACAAGAAATATTATGCTCTCTCTTGCCATCACTGCCTCGCTTTAAACCCGAGGAGTTGTGACGCATGAATGCGTTGTTAGGATATCCCGTATCCACTCCTGTTGTCGGGAGTTGAGTAGCATTCTGGTCTGGAATGTATGGAGGGCGCCTAGCTATCAAACAAGACTTGAATGATAAACTGATACTCGAAAAGTGGAAAAGTATGATTGCTACAGCATCGCCGACATAAAGCACCGAATATCATAACACGCGGTTGTCCCTAGATTTTTAGGGTATTTACTGTGCGTTGATTTGCAGAATTCTTTCCTCTAAAAATGTCTTATGGTGGTTGGTTAGCAAATATGCCGTAAAAATTTAGTATAGACCCAGATACCGGGCAAAACTTATATCAGAATCGTCAGGTAACTACATAGGCAACGTTGAAGCACTTCTACATGATATCATTCTCATGGAACCGGATGACGTTGTGTTCAGTATACGAGCAGGGAGTTCCCGTGCGTATAAACGCCTTCTCCTACAAGAGTACTCTTGGCCATCAACATCAGAGCTCCGTTATTGAAGATTTGGTCGCTGATGTGCGTTTGGGTACCATGTTCTCGATGACATTCTTCAACGTCGGCGAGATGATATCCGGTGCGAAGCAAAAGCAATTGACGTGCCTACCCATAATTCACAGGTTTACAAAAAATAAGCTGGATACAGGCGAATACTTGAGATGCTTGGGATACTCGAATCCATGGATAGCACCGGAACATGAGATGACAAACGACTTGAAGCATAAAAGAATCAAAATGAGAATCAAGTCCACGCTGGAGGTCCGATCGAAGCCAGTCCAAAAGCAAACTGCAGAAGGTGCGGGATTACGTCGCACCGGGGCCTGACATAACGACAATAACACATCTTGGAAAAGGAACAGCAAAAAACAAGGAGATGGAAAAGGATTGATTGTTGGTGTATGATGGTGCCTTTGCACGTCCATCTATGCTTTTCGCAGGGGGTGAGAGAATAGCGGGGAAGATTTTTCACTCTATCCATTCACGGCTGAGGAAGGCCCCTCTCAAGATCATGCTCGCTGCACTTTAGAGTCTCAAGAACTTTCATCGATGTTGTCCGACAACTACAAGTCAATAGGGCCAAGTTGATGGCAGAGCTCGAAGGTTTCCCGATGAATTTCAAACAAAGGAAGTCTGAGGCGTGTTACAAACAAGGCAAAAATTTCAGTTGAATGCAGAGAACCGAAGTTGGAGAATTTCTAACCAAAGGTACCGACGCTGACGAGAGGGTAAAGTGTCTGGGATTTTGGAAGACACGGAGGGAAACCGGTAGATTCCAAAGAGCTGAGATAGATGCAATTCGGTTTATGTATTATATATATCATTGAACCTAACCCCAATCCATAACTGATTCAAAAATAAAGACATAAGATAAAGCGGAAATATCTGAATAAGGATAGGGTTTAATGTTTGGTTACGCTGACTTTCAATGGAAGCTGGCCAGCTTCGCCGTTGACAAATGGTTGCAAGGAAGGTGATATGAACCGTTGTATGTGTGCATCCGTGTCGTGGAACTCAAATGATCGTATCAGAAGGGCAAGGATGACCTTAACTTCCAAGATTCCTGTTAGTACCAAGTGTTCAGCCAATCGCCCCAACGCGCCATGTATAGTTAATGATGTCTTACCCAAACGCCAGCCAATGCAAAGTCTAGGTCCTTCGCAGAAAGTAGCAAGACTGCTCCAAGGCCCATGGGGAAGGTTTTCGGCGGGGGGAGTTCCGCCCGGCGTCAGCCATCGTTCGGGTTTGAATTCATGAGCATCAGGCCCCCAGACATCAGGGTTCACATTCATCACAGTAAAAGGAAGAACGAACACCTGATAAATCAGTCAGACGTGACTTCCCGCTTCTTCAAAACAACCAATGACATACCTGACCAGCCTTGACAGGAAGTGCCGTTATGACCTCGCCATTCGAGAGTTTGATGGGATTTCTGAGAGGGATTACGTCGTCGTGGGTAGCTACGCGTTCCGTCCGGGGAGCTGCAGGGTTTAGTCGGAGTCTGATCAAGCATAGAGCATTAATCCCGTTCTGAAGGCGACTATCAAAAGGCATACCCTTCTCGTGCGACGGCGTCAAGATAAGGAAGCTTCTGGACGCTCTCGTAGTCGAGTTCGCCTTCGAATTTTTGGAGTTCTTCCCGAAGCTTTGCTTGCTTATCCGGGTTTTTAGCCAAGTCCAAAAGAGTGAAGTGGACCACCGAGGAGGACGTTTCGTGTCCGACCATCCTATATCAGTCGATCAGTCAACCGCATGGGAAACAACCCAGGGGCTCACAAGAAAGTCGATATCTGTGGATGTCGAAGGTAACCAGCATGAGTCGCAACGCCACACAACATAAAAATAGATGGACTTCACGTTTTCCAACAGCTGACTATCCGTAAGGTATTCGCTTGATCCTTTCTTATTTTTGGCCCATGATTCCCGAACCAGAAGGGAAAACATATCCTTGCCTTCGAGATGATTGGGGTTCTCAACGTGCTCCTTCAACAGATTACTTGAAAGTCTAAGGGTAATCGCCTTGATGGTGCCATCGTTCTTTAAAGCCGGTATCGGGAGCTTTGGAATCCAAGGAAAGATACTGATCAAGATGGGGAGAAGGAAGCTCGAAAATTTTCGACCATTGACGACATCGTGCTGCCAGGACCTTCGGATAGCCCTCGCATCCTCGTTGTCGTAACCGAAATCATGTCCAAAGCCGACACGGCCAACGACCTCTAAGCTTCATATTCAAAATTTTGGTTGTAGCACTTAACTGTTGCAGAAGAGAATGGAACATACGTGCAAGGGGATATATATTCGTTGACGTTTAGAATGGCCGATCCACCTTGAGCGTCAATATCACGCTGGAACTTCTGTGAAACCTGGAAAAGCTCAGCCCACGATGAAGGGCGCTACATTGGCTTTACATACCTTCCCAGCACACTCAAAAACATCATCTGCCATGCCCTTGACAGCATTGAGCCTAATCACAAAGGTAAACTCTCATATGATATTAGGAAAAAGCGGACACACGTGAATGCCGGGGCAACCAATTTGCGTTGATGCCTGTGCTCGTCGTCTTCGGCCCACACTAGTCCCCTTCCAATGAAGGATTTGACAATGGGCCGAAAGGCTGGGGCTTTCACTGCGAGACAAAGGTTAGTAAACCTTCAATCATAGAAAGGAAGCGCGGAAAAGTGATTGACCATACTGTCAAAAGTCCATGAGTGGATCTGATTGCTTTTTTTGTGAGAATTCAGCTCACCGAATAGGCGTTTTGAAAGATGTGTGCGACTGCAACGTTGTCGACCACGAGGAGCTATGCCAATACCCCTGGGTCAATCCCGGAACCGAATGATGCCCTTTCAAAGTTTCACTAACCGCATCACGCTGAAACAATGCAGCCTTAAATCTATAGACCTGACCACATGTTTTTGCCCAACGAAGATAACATTCGCACACTTCGCCTTTGAAAATGTTAAGTTCGTGACCCCATATCCAACTAGAGTCTTTCGCGGGCTGTAGCCGTATGATTACGAAGCCAAAGGGATATTGAAGAGTGTCCTCACAGCGATAGGAAGCTTGCTGACGATTGAGCGTCTTGAGGATATATACCGAGAAGCCAACGAGAGACATATAACAAAGCATAGAGAATATAGCAACAGCATGGCAGATGAATAGTCTGTGATCTCCATCGTCAAAGGATTGTAGAAATCGCAAAACTACGACATCCTATATATGCTGGCAACTGAGATTAACCCATCAAGGAGAATTCTAGACAAAGGGTCCCGTCCAAGGTCGGTGTAAATTCTTTCCCATCGGAATTTCAGCCTGGTGAAGTTTGCGCGATGATTGGTGCAGGGAGTTAATATTGTCCATGAATCAGGGTAATCAAGAAGATATCAATCCGCATGTCAACAAGACCCAAGTAAGAATTCTGATATCGAGAAAAGCCATGCTAGCCAAAAGGTGAGAAACCACAGGAACCAGAATCACGTGGTAACAAGAGGCAAAGACCTGAATAAGACGAGAAATATTCAACGCCCAGCTGGTATACACGAATGCGCCGTTTGCTGGTTCTGTATGATCCTAAGAGCAGGAATCAGGGCATGAATGCATGATGACAAGTCCAAGGCCCGTGTAGGCCCGTGGCAGTTTCCGTCGGAACCGCGGTACGGAACCGATCATCTTCCTCTCCCATACTACCACGAACCTGGGTTGTCAGTTCCCTTGCTTCTTCATGTATCCTCCGTGTCCGACTTTTTTTTAATTGAATGAAAATGAAGAGTTCGGCGCCACGACAACATCTCGTCAAATTCAAACCTTGCTTCAGCTTTTTCTTGGACGCTCTCCGAGTTTCTTGGTTGCTGGAATATTTCGGTAGCGAACCGTCTCGCGTGCCAAAAGAGAGATTTGATGCACCATTAGGCGCCTGGACTCGACTCTCAATATTGTAAGTTGAAATTTTACGTCCTACCTTGCCTCCTCATCGGTCTCACGTGCTGCCAATTTCTTGTCAACCCTTAGCCATGGTGTTATGAGCGCAGCTTCTGATTGACCCTTTGCTTCTTGTTATACTTCCGCCGAGGATAGTGGTCAAGATCTCTCTTTTAGACCCTCTATATTTGTCCGCTCTGCACCCTCAATCTTTTTCCCTGTCCACGCTTCTGGTTTACGTGAATCTGGGCATGTATCCTATATTGCTTTATTGCGAAAGCCCTGAACAGATGTCTCGCCGAAGACTTCCCCAGCAGGATAAGCAGTTCAGCCTGCATCTTATTGATGGCAGTGCGCTGGAGATTCTACAATCGGTTACAATCTCACCGGGTCCAGGGGTCTGTGTGAGTACGTGATATCCCCGCGCGAACTGGAAAGGCCGAAAAGAGTATTTCGACATACAATAGGCATTATTGCACTCCTGCTTCGCCGATTAACCTGGGAATGCACAATTTATAGTTTTGGAAACACGTGCCTCTCATCAAGTTCCCTTCATTTATAGAGGACTTCATCGATACCATCTGTACTCAAGACTTGGACTCGTATCCGCTCCCTGCTTGTCGTCATGTCTTCCGCTGCCTCGTTGAACATTGCCCAGGTGCTGGGTACGATAGAGATAGGTGTTATCCTGAATACCTTCTTATTAGGCGTCGTGACCATTCGTATGTTCTTCACAATTCATATAGAGTTTCTCTCATACATTTCACAGAGATGTTCAGTTATTATACCGCGCATTTTAATGATCCTGTGGGCGGTTTCTGTTTCTCACCATTTGTAAAGTCTCACGAATTTTCAGTGGCGAATCCAGTGC
This sequence comes from Armillaria sp. CMW 4456, assembly GCA_028551335.1. Classification (NCBI taxonomy): domain Eukaryota; kingdom Fungi; phylum Basidiomycota; class Agaricomycetes; order Agaricales; family Physalacriaceae; genus Armillaria; species Armillaria sp. CMW 4456. The sequence continues at coordinate 19,731 of JANDKJ010000638.1, read as the reverse complement.
GTTTGTGTCACAAGCGACCTTGAGAATTCTTGAACATTGACGCGTCACTTCAAGTCTGCTTATATGGTGGGTTTATACCCTTGACGTCGCCTACTCAATAATTGCTGTGGAGGTATGTTAATATTTTCGGCTTAAATGTTACCTACAAGAACAACTTCATAGATGTTGTGGGTGTATACCGTGTCTGGCTTTGGGAACTTCACAGTCCTGGCCTCAGGCCGATGGGAGTACTTCGTGCTACCTATTTTTATTTCAGCGTAAGAAAAGGCGCAATGTGATCACCTTATTTTCTAACATTTCTTTTTTTATAGCACATCTGTACCGGTTCAGGTATTTTCCCCGTCCCCTTATCTGTCAACGTCTCATACTTCTTCCAGTTCTTCTTTGCTTACCGAGTGAAAAAGCTCCTTCCTTCCTCGATCGCCCTACCAGCATTTTTGGGCATTGCTTTAATGTCTACGTGTCAGGGTGCTATTGCGTTATACATGACCATCGCGGCGTTTACAACCGTCTTTGATGCCGCGGGGTGAGGTTCCCCCCATTCAAAAAACAAAGATTTAGGCTAAACCTGGAATGACTACATCTAGCCTCGCGTCGTTTACAAAAATTGGACAGTCATACACTGCTATCAGTCTCTGTGCGGATGTATTTATAACGTAAGTACTACTTCCTTGTTGAAGCACAATTTCCTGATGATTTTCGTACTAGCGGGTCGCTTACAGCGACCCTGCTATCGAAGAGAACCGGTTTCAAGAGTATGTTCCTTGGCACCTGTTCTCCGCCGTGTTTGACCATCCCCAAGCTACCGACAACATCGTACTTCGAATTATTTTGACGTCCATTGAGACTGCCATCCCAGTCACCGTATTTGGGGTAAGTCCACCCTTCAAGTTTCAAGGTGCCCTAGAGTGCTCACGGTCTGCTTCTAGATCGGACACCTAGTCGCAGTTGTACGCTTCATCGGTTGATATATCAGCTGCCTAGCTCATGACCTTCGTAGAACACAGGATCAACGTCCGGCATTGCTGAACTTTTCGTCATTCCTGTTGGTACGTCCGCGATCTGATCCTTCAGCTGCGTACATGCCCTGATCACCTTGCGTAGCCCGTCTTTACACGTAAGTCAGAACATCGCTATTACCCGAGTTGCCTTTTAAAAGTGTTATGACCCAGGAATACCCTGTTGGTGGTAGGCTGCACAACCTCCCTAATTATCAATGTGAGACTAATGGCCATTTACAGACGTTGAATTCAAGGTCGCATGTCCGTGCCCAGCTCAGCAGCAACTCTCACAATTCGGGAAACAACGTCAACCTCATTAACAGCACATTCAACCATGCGCGAGGCGTACGTTCATTCAGCCTGCGATCTTTTATTTGTCTCACTGCTGAATCAGGCGCAGGTCCGGATCCAAGTTGAGGAGGGTATCGTTATGAAAGACTTCCAGTTGTCCAAAGGCGAAGTTCCGGGTGTTGGTGGTAGCCATGGCAGTCACGGTGATGTAAAAATCGATGTAATTTAGCTGCGGCACGTTGCGCTGCGGATATCCGTAAGAGAACGGGTGCGGTTTGTCCTAATATCGTCCGGACTACCAGGGATGGCTCAGGGACATGTATAATTTATGGTGCATGTGTAGAACACGTATACCAATAAGAGAGGGAGTGGTGTCTTTAACCTTTGATTAGTCGGAAAATGGCATTGCAGGTATATACACCGACACATTTATGAGGAATAGAAATAAGGTATAATATAGGAGCAGATATGCTGGCCCCACCTTTCCATGTGTCTATTACCAAGTGGTGTTCGTAGCCTTGTGTTGATCAATCATAAGCACGAGTTACCAGCTTGAGTTCTGCGAATACGGCCATCGGTAAGCTGTAAGGAGCAATCCTGCCTCCTCCCTGTCGTTGGCACACAGTGATTCCATACCAGCGCTTCCTCAGATCAAGATGTTGCTCCCTTTGTCGATCTCAGGCTCGGGGATCCAGCACGCCGCAACTCAGAGAGTTGTTAATATGGCGTAGATAGTCCGGGTTGTTGGCGATAGTAAGGCCAACATCTGGGAAGCTTGGTCACTCTTGCGGTGGGAAGGAACCGGTAGTAATTTTAGGCACAGTCGCTTCTCATAGTGCAGCGACAAATCTGCAGGCAGATTGCTCGATAACCATTTTATGATAATGATTATATTCAGATGCTCTAGAAGTTTAAGTACATAAGGTCCGTGAAAAACAAAATGACATATCGAGAATTCTCTCATTTTCCTGGTACCACGAAATCTCGCGACAAATCGATTTCTCCCTTTAAATGTGTATTGGTCAGGCGGATTTGTCGTTGACGTGGTGCCCCTCCTTTCTTTCCCTTCTTCTTGGTTGGTGCCTTGACGGGGGCTGCTTGGCTTGCCGTAACCTGAAGACCCTCTGTGCCTCGGCAGTGAGAAGTAAAGTAAGGGCCAGAGAAAGGGTGAACTTGCCAGTCGCCAGCTGTCTGATCAGATCCACGTCGTCAGGTACCTTCAATTCGTGCCATAGATCCATGAACTCTACCCTCTCATCAGTTAGCATGCCTCTGTAGTAAGGGCTCGCAGAGTAGAAAAGAGAACGAAGACATGCACTCGTGCCCACGGGTCGGTTCCGGCGAAGCGGAACGAAGACGTGTAGGGACTGAACCTGCTTGCATCCGACAGGTCTAGGTTCCGTTCCTACATCATTGCTTAAAGAAGCGGGTATTACAAAATTGAAATGCGCAGTCTAGACAAACGCGACCCAGGCAGGCCAGGGTGTACCTGCCTCCAAATATTCAAAGCTGGACCGTGGATTATCGATGGATGAATTTTATCAGCTCGCGTTATGCAGCCCTGGCTTGGGACTGTTTCGCGTCGGTCAAAAGGCTGGAGAAAGTGCTGGGAACACTTCAGGTCCACCCGAACTGATGCACCGTCAGATGTTTATCTGACAAACTCTGATGCATTTTGCTCGACCCGAAACAGATGCCACGAAGATGTGTTGAAATATAACGCAAGCTGGTTCCGTGGCCATCCATTCCAGCTGGACACATTCTCCCGAAAAGTGGAGAGAGAAAGGACGACAAACTCACCCTTCTCCACAAGCCTGCCGCCACTCTCTTCGTCTCCTTTTATCTCATTCCAGAAAACCATCTTCAGCTGGTTGTCTTTAGCCGTCCGGATGACTAGCACCTCGCCGTCCTGTTCCAGTTCTTCGATAGCATTTGGTGCTTCCTTCCATGCTTCCTTCAGGTCGCGGACAGCTATGCCTCCGCCTTTCCGTGTGCGTCGTTGTATTTCGGTAAGAAGGGAAGCTTTGTTGCGAAAATTGAATTCGTGCTGTTCGATAAGAATTGTCAACTACGCAGCCCACGAAAGATCGTGGCGGACCTTGTAACTGTACAAGTCTGTTTTTGGGTCCCAGAGAACACGGTCATGAGATTTGAACTTTTCAAGAAGAACACGGTCAGTGTCAAGTGGTGTGTTTGTAAGAATTGCTAGGTCTTGGAGTCGCATCGGGTTTGGCGTCGACTAGGCAAGCTTAGCGGTGTAATAACGGTGCGAATTGGTGGCATACTTTAAGGTGGTTGACTGCATATACAAGCTGAGTATTGACGTGCACACCGGTACCAGTGTCCGCAGGTTGGGAGTACACAATGTCTGGCGAATAACCATTGGACAAAGAACGGATAATAGGAAGGTAGCGTACTTGATTTGGGTCTCTTCTTCTTTGGTGAAGGCTGAGCTGCAGGCTGAGTATCAAGTGGCGGTGGCTGGGAGTGCCATGAAGTATAATCCTGTCTCTTGAGCGTAGATTTGAAGGCAGCAGTCTCCTTTGCGAGCTTAGACATGAAGGCAGGAGTCAAGGAGTGGTCGGCCCCGGCTGCCACATAGGATTACATAATTGTGATAACCACGTGGGCTCGCGTAGTATTGCCCGCTCATCCTTGACGCTTGTTGCTGACTGACCGCCAGTCGCGCTGGACAGCATTGCGGCGTCCAGTTTCCTTCCCTTTATCCATACTAATGGCTCTATTTACTCGGCCGCAATCATCGTCGGCCGTCAAGATAGTGAATCCCAACACCCAGGACGAACTGAGGCCTCAGTCACGCAAGGGTCGGTCAGTTCATCATACAACTGGACAACCACTGACCTTTTCATCATAGACACTGTACAACGACAATGTAGGAATATCATGATTTACGGGTACGTGTCATCGCTGCTGTTTCACGACTGTTCTTATCCTATGCAGCTCTTGCAAATACCAAGACAAAGGCTGCACATATTACCATCCACCTGTGAGTGGCCCGTTTGCTCTATTGATTGGAGTACTGACTTCTGGCAGTTGCCAGATACACCCAAGACTATGTACGTATCTTTGTTCTCAGTGGTACAACGACTGTTTACCTCTCAATCCAGTCCTCGATCGGAGTCTGCTTCACTCACTGCACAGGCCGTCAATGCTCCCGTTTTTGTCCCTAAGGCTGCAGGTACCCCTGTCCAAGTTCCTCAGACTGCATCGCCGCCACCTCTATCTGCTTCGCGTCAGTCGTCTGCCTCATCGTAAGTCATTTCTTTGACTATCGAACAATATCTGACCTTGCCCAAGTCCCTCTCTCCCGTCTCCGGCGCTACAGAACGATTATCAGGATTTTCATCCTCAAGATGCATACGATAATTACCCGTATAGCGGAGACCTTTCCATCGATAGTCTAGCGAATCAGATGGCAGATGTACGGTGCACATGTCTCCCACTTCGCTCGCGCTAATTTTCCCCAGCTTGATTCTCAGTTCTATGATGTCAGTGGAGTCGATGCTTCCTACTATTCCGGGCCTCCTGACCTTTACATACGTGAACCTGTATGTGGGTTTATTCTTAACCATGAAGTTCCTGCTGATTACGTCGTGCAGTTGAATTACCACCTCTACACGAACACTATCCCTTCCGCATTCGTTTCTTCTCACACCGATAGTCACTTCGTTCCTTCATCGTCTGACCTCAGGCAAGTGCTTCAGACCCGGAGCGAGACTATACGGGGTGCCCCTGCGCCTGGTCTGAACTTACCAGAGGATCTACAAGGCTACCATACTCTCGTTCCTCTCGAATCTAGTGCCGCAAATGAGCGACGCAAATTTGGGAGCTGGTATTCCACCGTTTACCGTGCCATCAACTCGACGGACGGCGCACCGTATACCTTGCGAAGGGTGGAGAGTGCGTGTGTTAATGCAGATGGTAGACTGCATCCTCATCGATATTCACAGATTACCGCCTGATGCATCAGTCCGCTTTTACCACCATTGAGGCTTGGTCACGAATTCGACATCCGAATATCGTTCTTGTTCGTGAAGCATACACAACACGCGCTTTTGGTGATAGTTCCCTTGTTGTGGCTTATGCATATCACGCCGGCGCAAAAACACTTTACGACGCCCACTTCAAACCAAATCCCCCGACCGTTCAACAGTCTTTTCGTTCTCATATTCAACTTCAGCCCCCAGACATACCGGAGCGTACCATTTGGTCGTATATCGTTCAGATCGCTTCTGCCATCAAGAAGGTCCACGAGGCAGGGCTCGCAGTGCGAATGATCGATGTTTCCAAAATACTGGTCACAGGCCAGAATCGGTAATGATAGGCCTCCACTTCGTTATTACTTCTCATACTTTGTTCGCTAGCATTCGCATAAGCTCTTGTGGAATTGTGGATGTTCTGATGTACGAAGCTCAGCAGGACATACACCTCCTCCAACTGGAAGATCTATCCATGTTTGGTCGATTGATCATCGCTCTCTGTTGTCGGAACGCCTCAGCTGCTTCTGGGAGTAACTTTCAGAAAAGTCTTGAGATAATGGCACAGGGATACAGTCCTGAAATCAAGAATGTAGCCTTGTTCCTGATCAGCAAAAATAATCCTCATCGGGTACGTATCTACTCATTTGAGATGGCTCTTCTGACCGTGTTATAGAACATTGTTGCCTTCTTTGAGATCATCCATAGCAAAGTTGTTGCTGAGATGGATGATGCCCTGGAGCAAGTATCATCTAAGATGTTTTGTACTCCGTTGCTTATTCCTTGTAGAGCGACAGATCGACTTGAGAATGAGCTTATGGGTGAGTTAGAAAACGCGAGACTCGTCCGGTTGCTTTGCAAGTTCGGTTTTATCAACGAACGACCTGAGTAAGTCATGCTGTTCTAAATACGCGTTGTTTTTCTCAATATTAACAGATTCGCTCGCGATCCTCGTTGGTCGGAAACTGGCGATCGCTACATCATCAAACTCTTCCGCGATTATGTATTCCACCAACTTGACGAAAACGGTAATCCAGTTACCAATCTTTCGCATGTCTTGACTTGCTTGAATAAGGTAGCTTGTGAGGTCGTTCGTACATATCTCAATACTCACGAAATTTCTGTATAGCTCGACGCTGGTTCGGAAGAGAAGCTCATGCTCATTGCTCCAGACGAACAGAGTTGCTTGGTCGTGAGTTACAAGGAAATCAAATCGTGCGTCGAGGCAGCTTTCGGGTATGTGCTATTGCGACGTGTCGTCTGCCTGACTGACCTGGGGTTGCAGCGATCTTGCTAAGGCCGGAAACAGCGTCTACAGAGTGTGATACCTGATGGACTTGTGGAATATCATTGGAATAAAATAGGTAGAATTAGAAAAAGACTCGGAAAATAACAAAAAAAAACGTTTGCCTTGCTTCACCATCGTTAAACATTATGAAGAGCAGCCACGAAAGGAAAGGAGTCCCACTTTGTCGTATCGCGTCGATGAAACGTGCTTTCAACTGCGCTCACAGGGAGCAGAATTTGCTTACATGTGAGGAAGTGCCAATGTCGTGGCTCCCGATGGCATTTATCAGTGGAAATCTTTTTTAATTGCTATTACATTGCCTTGGGAATCAACAATATTGTATGTGTTCACATAAAGAATGCTCCCGTCTGTCGAAGATGTGCCATATCGCATTCTGGCAAACTGGGTGAGGGCTGAAGCCGCGTCCGAAAAATAAAGTAAACCCTGTTTACAGCTTTGCTGGACACTCAATACCGCGTATGATATTCCAGATTGAGTCACCCAGTAAATCTGGCGCTTCTTGAACCACCTACCATCGCAAATATACATGAGCGATGCACATATCCCATGATAGTGACTTACCAAATGTCCAGCATCAGGTATTTGAGTCACAGACGCGATCGCACCTACTGCTAGCAAGGCCGCTTTCTTCTCTCCCGAACTGAACGTTTATTCGGTGCTTAGCGTGAACAGACTAGAGAAGGGTGCAGCGACGTACATCATTTCCTCCCGCTCCCCGTACACCAGATGCACACTCAACTTCCCTTTCACCCTCTCCAGTTCTGTAACAGGGAAAGCAGCCTCGTGAATGTTGGCAAACGGGTACACTTCGTGTCTTGGGGGGCACTTGAGCTTGACACCTCCCATCGATGGATCGGGTCTCAATCCATGCTCCTACCAGTGACGGATTCCATAAACAAGTCACACATCAAGCGAAAGAGACTCACTACGTAGATATCAAGAACACGTCGATCCCACATACTCCACGGGATACGCTTAGCGAGATACTTTCTAGCATCTTCCCGGGACTTCCAATGATCACGTCGCAGGGGGATAGACTGTGTCGCAAGAGTAACTAACGGCGAATCATGTTCAGGTCCTGTTAATTCTTCCGGCCAAATTGTCGGTTCGATGAGTACGAGGGCAGCGAATGGGATGTTATCAAGAAACGATGTCGCCAATGCTCTGAGCGACGTGAGCTGGATATATGCGCGCGATGACAGGCTGGTACGTACGCTGAAGAACCTCCAGCTGAGTGTCCAACAAGGATGACTGGGCACTTTCCTCGCTGGACCCTATTCACGAGGTGGGTCTTGTATACGTTGGCACAAGCTTCGGCGTAGTCCCTAACGGCTATTTCCAATCAGAATGGGCAGTGCCTATTGTTCGACCGAATACTTGCAGTACTTGAAATCCGGATCCTCCATTACATCTGCGTTTAAGGCAGCAGCATCTCCGTGTGTCTGCGCGTCAACCGCCCAGGCTTCCCGTACCAAGCCGAGCGTGTCTAGAGTAAATATTCTTTGTATCGTCACTTCCCAATGTTCTTTATCTAAAGAACCGTCAATAATCTGCTCTCCAGAATGACCAAGAACTCACGAAATCCCGTCCCATGCGCAAAGATGAGAATGAAACCAGGCCGTTCTTCGGTATCCCGCCGATATCGCTTGAGTGTGCATTTGAGAGTGCAGGAGTACCGTGTCTCTATGATATGTTCGTCGACGTACATCGTAGTAGTTGGGAGCGAATGACAGGCATCATTATCGGGTTTGGGTGGCCGCTTATGTTCGAACCCGCTCGTCCCCAGACAAACGGAGAAACTGGAACAGTTCTGACTTCGGCTCGTGAACATCAAACTTGGACTGAATCTCTTTTTGGTTGCCATGGTTATCGCCGTAATTACAGGATAGTAAAGCGATATTGATCGTGTGCTCCCTATGCCATCATCTTGAAAATAATAATCGTATTCTACGCATATTCTAATGCGTTGCCTGTTTAGATTTGATCCAAGGTTCCTTTAAGTACTACTTATCCGAGGTCTTTTGTCATTGAAGTCCAGACTTCGACCAGCAGCGGCGCAAAGCACTTCACCGAATCTTGCCTGGGCCAGTCTGGTGATGGTATAGTATGCCTAAAAACAAGCAGACAGAATTTGCAAAGAAATTGAAAGACAAGATGTAAGGTGTGCTAGTCAAGGGGGTGTCGGAAAATTTTTCCGTGACCGGGGGTATAAAAATTCATTTTGGGAGTCTGGCTCGAACTAACTAACTACGTAATCAGGCACAGTACCATATATGGTAAGTAACCTTCCATATATATTATTGTATGATGCTATAGTCAGTATGTGATCAGGATCCTTCTATATATACTTTTATATGATATCAACTGACATCAGCGCTGCGTCCATTTGTGACCAGAAGCTCTGCAGATGTCACAGCTCCATGCCTGCACAGACTCTTCCACATTCACACATTCATAATGATACTGAAGTTTGAACAGATAAGCCCTTCAAGCCAAGTAGCTCTATGAACACTCACCCATTCAGTTTCACAGCCCTTAGCAATGCAATGAACGGTGCCATCACTATTTGCATGAAAGATGACCCCACACAAACATGAGTTCAAGACTCCTCCCATCTTGTCATCATCAGCATCAACATTGCATTGTTTGCATACAACTTTTGGTGCAGGTTGGTGCAATTGTATGACCAATCATTCTGTAGGTTGTGCTGCTTTGGTATGGTCAGCCAGAGAAGAAGATAGAGCAGCGAGGGTGGTTGATGTAATTAATGGTGATGACTCTTCTGGAACTGTAAGGCCAACAGTGCCTGTCTAGTAAGTTTGCAATGTCAATTAATGTTGTATTGCTATCATCAATTGGCTCATACCTCAAGTCCTGAGTCTTCTTGCAATGCAGAGTCCTTGACAGCTGAAATCCCACTTGCTGAAGGGCTAGAAGCTTGGGATGTTGGTGCATTCAAAACAATATCCTTTCAGCTGGCTGGAACTGGGTCATCAACATAGAAGTCGTCACCCAGATTGAACTTGAAGCCATTCTCTGACCCATGCTGGGCACTAGGATACAAATCAATGCTTTTTTGGAGTCCTACAGATCCATCATCAAGTGGGATTTGACATGAGGATCTATGGCCATCTGAAATTACAAGTGTGGATACATTCATCTTCTTTGGACGTGTTGCTGTTACTCGGAGTTGATCTCGCCATCTCCCTGACATCCTTTCTATTTCAACAGGCTCCAGAGCCCATAACTTGGTATATTCTTCAAGTTTAATAGTACCAGGGTGTTTTTGAATGAAGTGTTGTTCCATATTATAGTGCCAAATTGCTGCTGATTGCTTGGGGCATAGCAGGCACAGCAAGGGCACATTCAAGCATAGAGATGACTCCTTTGATTGGAACACAGCATTATATGAGTAGCTTACCTTTACCAGACACCCTGAAGATCGATCTCCATCAATTTTGTATGCTCCCTTGGACCCCTGACCTTTGGTCAGATAGAACTGACATTGTGGCCATGGCCATAAACATAAACCACATGGTTGGTCAGCTTGATTGAGCTTTGGATCGAAAAAGATATGCAGGCTGCTATGCTGAAGTATTGTATGTGCTTGAAAGAGATCAAGGATGATTGGTGTAGGGCAAAGTGGACAATGGTACATGTTTCCCTCCACAACTCCTGAAAGGTCTTGATGATCTTCACACAGGAAGCATGATTTCCCTGGAAACATTATATTCAAAGTCAAATCAAAAATCAGAAATGATTGGGGTAGCACTTACCACCCACATGATATGGATATTCACTTGTCGGCACCATATTGGGAAGATGTTTCAAGTCAGTTGTGTCCAACTGCTGGAATAACATAGCAGCCATTGCAATAAGTACAGGGCTTTGAAACAGATAATATGATGGTGCGCCTGGCATAACAATAATCTCAGGGTTAATCACTTCAATAAACTGGCCAGGAACCTTGAATGAATGCTCAGTAGTGTTGTACATCCTCCAGTCCAAGTAGGTGTCTGATTTGGTCTGTGCATTATCTGACTCCATTGCAGTTTGCAGCCCAACAAGTTGATATGAAATTGTCACAGTGTCTTTGGACAACATGGAGTGGTCCAAGTATGGAGTGGATTGCCCATTCAGCTTGAGTCCAATGACCTTGCCCAAGCAGAGCCAAAATTTCCCCTCACATGAGATGATAGATGCCACAAGATCATGCACTATGAGAGCCACAGGTGAATTGAGCGAGCTACTGGCAATATCCTGTGGAGTGGTGTGATCTGTGATGAATCGTACAACCTCTTGTACATGCTTGAGCCGGTCTGTCGAGCTAGCGAAAATTTTTCTGTATTTGCTATATGTTACATGCATGCCACCGAATTCCAAGCTATCTGCTCAAAACTCCGTCGGACTCCATCCATGTCTGATTCTAATACTTATAGATACTTCCTACACCTATTCTAGTACTTATTCCCTTGGAACTCCGCTGGACTCCATCCACAAGCCATGGAGATCCTATTCTTAGCTCTACTTACCTTATTCCTACAGTATACCTTAGTTCTGCACTACAGCCCCTCCACTGTCATGGACCTGGTGGAAACTGGATTCCAATCCTGCCATCTGGGCCCTCAGTCACATTCCATATCCCTCCTAGCCTCCTTCCACATCGGAGGCCTAGATACTCTGGCTCAGATCTAATTGCAGTATATAAGCACCTATGTACTCCATAGCTAGTTCTTCAGCTCGAATATCGACTTGGATAAGCCATCTAATCATCCTATACCTCCTCTACACTTCTAAACTCAGACCCTGATGGAGTCCGACCGGATCTGCTCATTTCTGGTCAATACTCCATCAGAGTCCGATGTTTTCTCCTCCTAAGGGCCTTGGCTTGAGAGTAATGTTGCTAATAGCTTCATTAGGCCCTGGACCTGGCCGGAGTCTGGATTCCTAGGACTCCAGATGGCTCCTTTTCCCCTTTCTTCCGGCACAGTCCTTACACTATACATTGCAATGACATGTGCTTTTGATGCATCCTTCCCATCGATCAGAACCATTTGCTGAATGTTTTGGATGGATGGCTTGTTCATTGAAGCATATGATTCTTGGGATGCTGCAAATTCTATGAGCACATCTTCTACCTCAATCTGAACTTCTTTGTCCATCTCCTGCTCTTCCACAACATTCAGGTCTGTTGTAGACTGTTCTACTGCATCCAAGCTCTCATCAACATCATCAGAAGTTAGCAGAAAGTCAAAAAGGAGTATCCCTTTGGGAGTGAGAATGTCCACATCTCCTTGTTTCTCCAGTATGTTGAGAATATGTCCCACAGGTGCATGGTCAATCTCAGCCAGTCTCCTCCCACAATGCCAAGCAGTTTTAAGGACAACATACTTAACGTTTATGTTACCCCTCCAGTTTCTCAGTTCTAGATGATCAGTGGAGTCATAGATTTCCTTGGAGTTTTGATCTAGTGTGGGTAGGCAAAGTTGTCGAGGAGCTCAATCCCACTCAGGGAATTGCACCAGTATGTTTGCAACATCTACAGTACCACCCAATCATCCACAGAGTTGCAGAATATCAAGATTGGAGTCATTTGGAACAACAGTTTGCAAAATACCAAATAGTTTTTTCAGTCTGTCTGTGCCAAGCAAGATAATCCAGAACTCTCCATCAGGAGTGTCAACCTTTGACTTTGCCACACAGAAGAACATGTTCTTAATGGTAATCATGATATCCATGTAGAGCAGAGTGGGGAGAAACTCCTTCCCTGCTGCAGAGTAAAGTGCCAGAGCCAAATGAGTGGCAGTGCTCAAATGCTCAAGCTGCTCAGAGAGTGAGAGATCAATGCAGAGGTAGGGATAGACAAGGCTGTGAAAGAATCATCCTAGGACCCAAAGGGCCTCCCATGCATGTTTGAAGCCAGGTTTGGTGTCAGGAGGGACCTCACAAGTAAGGGACCAGATGTTGCTTAGTAAATTGAAGGCCAGTTTGATGTCCTGGAGATCATCTGGGTTTAAAATGGAGTGAATGTGTTTGGAAGAGAGTCCTGACTGTTGTAGATGTAGTTTCAGGATGTCAGGTGTGAGGTGAACCCCTCCAATTATGATACCATGCTGTCTGATTAAGAGGTTCCAGAGATGTTTGAAGACATGTTTGTAGTCCTTGTCCCCTGTAAGGTCATCATCTCCAACATAGAGATTCATGAATGTAAGGTCAAATAGGTAAGGGTATATTTCAAGCTTGGGGGTAGCTGGTGCTTGAGTGTTAATTGCACCATTGCAGCTCCTCTTCTGGATTCACCATCAGACACAATGGAAACCACACAGATTTTTGGCCTGGAGATCCTTGCCTTCAAAGCAGAGAGAGCCACACCAAGAACAGCCACATGTTGTATTCCAGACTCTCTCTTGCAGTCTCCAGAAACCATGATCGGGTGGGCTGGGTGTAATCTATTATCCTTGCAAAGAATGCCAACTGCTCCAACAGTTGCCTGAAACAGATTTAGAATATGTAATGTGCTTGTGTGGCATCATGTCAGTTGTTAGACCCAACCTTCACATGACTCCTAACAATGACAAACAACTGGTTACTTCACGTTTGAGTATTCCTGGTGCATCACTTGCTGGCATGAAGACAAGGCTTAAGCATCTAGTTCTTTGGCTTTGAGATAGGTTTGCAAGTTTCAAGTAAGTTGGTATGAATTAACTTAGCTCAAGGCTGGGTTCATACCAGCAAGAGCTGTCCTACTTAAATACATGATTCATATACTATTATTGACTGTTATTTAGGCACTGGTGTTTGGCCAGCAAGAAGAGTCCAAATGTCAGCTGAGCAAGGCATATTGGTACATGCAAAGAGAGTCCTAAACTGGGTGAAGATAAGAAGAGAATGGAACGGGGTTAGACGAGTGAAGTGAGCGAGGTGACGATTGGGTGGCTAAGTGCCATGGTTGGGGTTAGGGTATAGACAGGGGCTAAAATCGTAACATTACCCCCGGTTAAGGCAGTCATCCTGACTGCTTGGGTGGCTTGTCATTGTTGTTGCGATTTTAGGAAGTTGCCAATGGCCTCTGTTGCATGTTTGAGTGAGTCTTCTCATACCCACTGATTTTCCTTGTCAGAGTATCCCTTCCACTTGACTAGATAATCTGTCACCAATCATGACAGTTGGCCTTTTCTCCCCCTGACTCATCTTTGTCTGTTGTTGACGATTGCCTCCACTTCATATTCTTCTTCATTGTTTATGACATCAGGTGGGGGTGGTGGTGTAGTTATTTGGGATGGGAAGGCTGGCAGCATGTAGGGGCTTAGTAGTGACTTGTTGATGACTGGGTGAATCTGCTATGTAGTGGGTAGTTTGAGTTTGTAGGCAGAGGGCCCAATGGCAGCTAAAACTGGGAAGGGACCTATGTGTTTACCATCAAGTTTCTTCTTGGGGTGGGGCAGACACAGATTTGTCATGTCTAACCACACTTTGTCGCCAACTTGATAATGTATAGCCAGTCGTTTGTGGCAGTCATATGTGGTCTTCATCTGCTGGGTGGCTTTTTCTAGGGCGACTCTGGTCTTGTCATGTATCTTCTTCATCTCAGCAGCAAATTCAGTGGCTACCGGGGTTCTGTTTCTATGAGGGGTGCTGTCTGTGACTATTTGGGGGTGGCGTCCATAGTTGACAAAGAATGGGCTCTTCCCTGTCACCAAGTGGACATGGTTGCTGTGTTGGAAAGCGGCGAGTGGCAGCCAGTCTGTGCAGTTGTTTTGTCAATGATTGATGAAGAGCCGAAGGTATTTCTTGATTTCTTGATTTGCACATTGATGAGGTGGTCAGATGGTTTAGTGATCTCTGAACATAAACTGGTGAATAGTTGTTGGATACTTCTGGAATATTGCCATGTGAAGAACCAAAATGGAAATAGTGGTGTCTCAGCTTTGTGTCGGTATTACAGAACAACTAGTTTTGTTCATAAGCCACTCCTCAGGTGTGTTGTTTGTTTGTGTGCAAGCTTTCTGAGTACCTCCATACTTGTGTCAATTCCACTGGCAAAACACTATGTGTATTCGGTACTGGACGAATCAGGCTGTCCTACGTTGACTGGCTTGTCGTCTTTTTGGGGGGACTTCTCTCTAGTCTCATGAGAAGTTACTACAGATTCCGGTGCTCTGAGTTGCCTTTGGTCCCTGTCATCTGGTCTGGTGTGTGTTGTAAAACTGGGAAACTGAATGGGAAAGAAACTGGGATGTGTAAAATGTCTGTCGGTACTATGTCGGTATTAAATGAGCTCCTAATCATCTCAGTATGGGTCTGTGTTGATGTTTTTGTGGCTATGGCAGTGCAATAGCGGGTCTTGTCTTTATTTCTGGTCTCCTTGGCTTTATCTGGTTGTGTCTCGGCTTTATCTGTGATGATTCTGTTTGTCCTAATTCCTATAAACTGTCAATCTCTGTCAAACTATACTTTGTTTCCTTTGTCTGGTCCTATCTCTTGTCAAATCGATTCCTATAACTGGTCAATACTATTTCCTGCAAAGCTCACAATAGAGCTGCCCTATATCTGTCAATCTATCAATACTAAATCTGTTCAAAACCTATCCTTGCAATGCTTGCAATAGAGCTGCCCTACAACTATCCAATACTATTTGTCTGCTCTTGACACCCAAATGGGTTCACTAATGTCTTGTGAAAATGAAAACTGTTAAAACTAATCTGATCCTGTGAAATTGAAGCTAATTCTTGTCCTATAAAACTAAAAGAGGTGAGTACTGCACGGTTATCACTTACCAACACTGAGCAAATGCCAGTAATGAAGTAAAACAATGATGAGAGTCAAGGTTTTAGGTCGATGGATGGTCGTGAAGTGTCTCAGCTTTAACTATGTCAAGCTCGGCTTTGTGGCAAACAAAATTGCTATTAAACATGTACTATCAGTATTGTCAAAGCTGGGTGAGTTACTGAGGTAAAACGAGTTGGTGTGTGTATGTGGGGGAATGGAATAGAGAGAGTAACTCCTGTACAGTATGAAATTACCATGTTTATATAGTAAGATATAAATAAATGGCGTCCTTGTGGTATATCTAGAAGGTTATGTGTTAACATATGTGTTTCTGACCTTCTGACTATACAGCAGGTCTTGTGCATTGTCTTATTCATGTCTGCGCCTTTGATTTTCGTAGTTCCGGCATTAGACTATGCCTTATTCATGGTGTCGGAGTTGAGAATACTCGTCGGAAATGACTGAGTACCGCCAAAGTATCGTGTGCATCGATGTCTCGTGGTTATACAGCAATAACCAATTAATTCCGAAGTCGCCAAAGGGTGTTCGTGCTGCGGAAATCGTCAAATTGCTGTGATGAAGCCCCTATGATCGCCGGATCAATGTCGAGAAGCTCCGCTCACATGGCTGCACCTTTGTGCTTTGATGCATCAATGCCAGAGATGTTGGCAATGTGCTCTAGGTCCTATTGTGGTAATGGCAGCACTAAATCCATGGCTTTAGGTCAAAAATGAAGTTTTTGGAGTATTGCCAAGGTATTTGCATCAGGAAAGCATCAGAAAAGCCCTATAAAGTATATATGGGCTTGTGTGGAATCATTGGTTTGCTGAAAGTCCGCTAAAGGGATAAATCCGCGAAATTGGAGCGTACAGAGCCCTGAGGCTCATCATCGTCCTCATACCTGCTGATGATTTCCTGTATCTGGGCACATGTTCGTTGGGTTACTCCTTTCTTCAGCTTCAGACATCTCCTCGCTATATGCCCCTTCTCATTACAATTATAGCATCTTCCTTTGTCATGAGCTCAGAGTCAGTCAACATCCATGGGGCATCCCTGACTGCCATAGGTCATCCCTGTCCTGGTCCTCCTATCGCTGGAGGGTATTGTTGTCAGTGCCAGTGGGCTTGTGGGCAGGGGTGGTTTCATGGGGTGACTGGGTGCTATGGTCCATCCTGGGTGTAGCATGCTGTTTATGACCTTATTGCATTGTCGGTGTTTGTCATTGCTCTTGATTCTGGCCTTCCACTCGTAGTACCCATTTGGTACTAGTATCCTGATGTCTGAAATCCGGTTCACCATTCCTTCTGGGACCCTGGCTTTCAGGGCCATTGTCAACTGATCTCATTCTCCTGTTGCGTCCCTGAGCCCAGCTTTGACAGCCAGGTCCTCGAGCTTCTGGAAGTACTCGGTAGCAGTTTCCTTCCTGACCTGCCACTTTAGGTTTAGCATGGCTGCATGGTGCTTTTCCTTGATAGCTGGGTTCTCAAAATGGCTGATGAGGGCTCGCTGAAAGTCAGGCCAGGATGGGAAGTGGTGGTGCCCATGCGTTCGAGATATTAAATCATGCTGGAGAGTAACAAACCAGTTCTTGGCTAGGCCGGTCATGTGAGAGACAGTGAAAATGACCTGGTTGGCATCAGAAAAGAATCCTGCGAACATTTGGAAATAGAGGTCACAGTCACAAATGAATTGATGAATGTCGTCGGAGTTGCCAGTGAAGGGGTCGGGGGTTTTTACAAGAATGGGCTTGATGTTCAATCAGTGGTCCCCAATGACCATATCTGGCCCAGGGTTGGTAGATGGCATTCCTGGTGGTCCCCCATCTGGTGATGAGCCTCAGGGCTCTGTATGCTCCAATTTCATGGATTTATCCCTTTAGCGGACTTTGAGCAAACCAATGATTCCACACAAGCCCATATATACTTTATAGGGCTTTTCTGATGCTTTCCTGATGCAAATACCTTGGCAATACTCCAAAAACTTCATTTTTGACCTAAAGCCATGGATTTAGTGCTGCCATTACCACAATAGGACCTAGAGCACATTGCCAACATCTCTGGCATTGATGCATCAAAGCACAAAGGTGCAGCCATGTGAGCGGAGCTTCTCGACATTGATCCGGCGATCATAGGGGCTTCATCACAGCAATTTGACGATTTCCGCAGCACGAACACCCTTTGGCGACTTCGGAATTAATTGGTTATTGCTGTATAACCACGAGACATCGATGCACACGATACTTTGGCGGTACTCAGTCATTTCCGACGAGTATTCTCAACTCCGACACCATGAATAAGGCATAGTCTAATGCCGGAACTACGAAAATCAAAGGCGCAGACATGAATAAGACAATGCACAAGACCTGCTGTATAGTCAGAAGGTCAGAAACACATATGTTAACACATAACCTTCTAGATATACCACAAGGACGCCATTTATTTATATCTTACTATATAAACATGGTAATTTCATACTGTACAGTTAGTTACTCTCTCTATTCCGTTACCCCACATACACACATCGACTCGTTTTACCTCAGTAACTCACCCAGCTTCGACAATACCGATAGTACACGTTTAATAGCGATTTCGTTCGCCACAAAGCCGAGCTTGACGTAGTTAAAGCCGAGACGCTTCACCATCATCCATCGACTTAAAACCTTGACTCTCGTCATTGTTTTACTTCATTACTGGCATTTGCTCAGTGTTAGTAAGTGATAATCGTGTAGTACTCACCTCTTTTAGTTTTATAGGAAAGAATTAGCTTCAATTTCACAAGATCAGATTAGTTTTAACAGTTTCATTTTCACAAGACATTAGCGAACCCATTTGGGCATCAAGAGCAGACGAATAGTATTGGATAGTTATAGGGCAGCTCTATTGCGAGCGTTGCAAGGATAGGTTTTGAACAGATTTAGTATTGACAGATTGACAGATATAGGGCAGCTCTATTGTGAGCTTTGCAGGAAATAGTATTGACCAGTTATAGGAATCGATTTGACAAGAGATAGGACCAGACAAAGGAAACAAAGTATAGTTTTGACAGAGATTGACAATTTATCGGAATTAGGACAAACAGAATCGTCACAGATAAAGCCGAGGAGACCAGAAATAAAGACAAGACCCGCTATTGCACCGCCATAGCCACAGAAACATCGACACAGACCCCTACCGAGACGATTAGGAGCTCATTTAATACTGACATAATACCGACCGACGTTTTACATATCCCAGTTTCTTTCCCATCCAGTTTCCCAGTTTTACGACACACACCAGACCAGATAACAGAGACCAAAGGCGACTCAGAGCGTCGGAATCTGTAGTAACTTCTCACGAGACTAGAGAGAAGTCCCCAACCAAAGACGACAAGCCAGTCAACGTAGGACAGCCTGATTTGTCCAGTACCGAATACGTATAGTGTTTTGCCGGTGGAATCGACACGAGTATGGAGGTACTCAGAAAGCTCGCACACAAACAAACAACACACCCGAGGAGTGGCTTATGAACAAAACTAGTTGTTCTGTAATACCGACACAAAGCCGAGACACCACTATTTCCATTTTGGTTCTTCGCACGGCGATATTCCAGAAGTATCCGACAACTATTCACCAGTTTACGTTCGGAGATCACTAAACTATCTGAACACCTCATCATTTTGGAGCCCACCGCGAGGGTTTTCTATTTTTAATCGACAAATCGACATAACATCTTTCGTATTCACCAAATTCTACCTTCATCGTCATTCGTAGCAGGTCCTACTTGCTTCGAATCACAACCCATTCATCATTTCTCGTAATTTCGAAAGAACCACACAGTATAATCCACCAGCAGGACATCGTCTCAGAAATACAGCAGCGAGACAACAGTTACAACAAGCTACAGCACATTTACCCCCATCAGAATCATCGTTTACAGAAACCACAGAAACACCAGATCCTCAGATCACAAGCCCAATACCAGGCGGCTTTATAGAATCCCCACTTTCTCCAGTCCCACCGGAATTAGACATCTCCACAGGAGAACCACCGTCTTTTTCAGATCCAGAAGATATCGACGAAGCACAGATCCATAAGGAACTATTAAGTTCTGATTACGGAATAGCACCAGCTTCCCCACACATAGAAGAATCAGTTTTTGGAGGATACCGAGTTGAATCCTCATCGTTTAGCGAATACTGAGGACCAGTTTCAGCTTCTAGCGAAGAAGTACCATTAGGAACAGCATCCACTGTTGTTAAAGAGGAATCGTTTGATCACAGTTCCCCATTAGAACCACCCAGTCGACCAGGTTCACCACAGTTCACATCGTTTTCTACCATTTTAAATCCGATCATCTTAAATCCATTACCCCCCACCGAAGAAGAA